>VXBW01006012.1:3330-14916 GCA_013400375.1 Thinocorus orbignyianus
AAAAAAAAAAAAAAGGACTGGTTATTAATCCAGGGTATTGGGAATTTTAGGTTATCAGTGACCAAAATAATGTGTGTTGGTCTGTCCTATTTGAAGAATCTACAAACTGTCTTTTGGTGTTATAGGAAGAGAGAGTTTGGGACTCAAAGTGGTGAAGAATAATTTATGGGAAAAGATTAACAAGTCTCAGCTTTACTGAAGAAAGTTTCAGTCACCAAGCCACTTGGGTGATCCAAAGGGATGGAAATTAGTTTACTTGCTTTTCAAGGTTTTACGAGCCTGAGCCAGAGCTCTGAAACACATAGGGACATGACATATTGGCTTTAGTAGCTTCTGATCTGTCCTTTTGTGCCAGCTCTTAAATATACATTGCAGAATGACCAATCCTATATCCACATTCCTGGCAATACCATTATGTAGAAATAAAGTCTGGGCACTGCTGTATTTTCTGCTTCCAGACAGAAGGTAGGCAAATGTTGCTCAATAGTTAATGACACCGTTGATCTAAAAGCAGGTCTGCTATCTCATTGCAATTCAGGTGCCCTTCGTCTTTTTGACACAGGCTTTGTTCTCTTGGATATTAGTGTGTCCCACGAGCTATTTGCAAACCACACAATGATAAGCAGTACTGAGAGGAAAGAATGGAGTCAGCATCATTGGGTCTGCTTAGTAACGAGCAGGAAGGCATTCTGAATATAAATCATGTTCTTAAATCTGCAAACTACATGAAAAAGAAGGGGAGAAAGAAGGAAGAAAATAGACCAGGCAGATCAAGATCAAATTTCCCAACATTTGAAGTCTTTGCTCATACCTTTGGATTTTATATGCAGACTAATTAAGTTGTCTGAAAAAGAGACACCAAACACTATACGGCAGCAAAATCTGGCAGTGTGGTGTACTTGTCTCCTTGTTAATTCTTGGAGCTTGAAGAATCTGGTTTCTGTTTCAATGCTTTCAAAGATAGCTTTTTATTTGCCATATTTCACTGATCATTATTTCATGCAGCAACTTTTATACAAGTGGTTGCTGTATGATTATGCTCCAGATGTCTATTAAAGTTGATGAATGTATTTCAGTATTAACATTCTGTAGCATGTAAAACAGTTGCAAAAGGACAGATGGCCCCTTGTAATTACTATTTCTGTTGATTATTTATATTTCTGTGCTGTACAGAACTCCAAAAGATGAGAAGATTGCTATGTGAGGTGCTCTTTATTCCCGATGGAAAAGACTGACCAAGGCAAAAGCAATTTGATAGGCAAGAGGGAGAGAAAAGAAGATACATTTTCTATAATTGTACAGACAAGATGCTGAGGAATAAAAAGGAGAAGACCCTGGCTATATTTGTACTAGCAAACTAAGGAGTACCAGGGGTTCTTTCCTGGTTCCGAGATAAAATGTGTGTGCTTTTTGTGTCCCAGCTCTTTGGCATTCTTGACCTCTAAAAAAGGTGTCTGAACTAACATATCTGGCCCGTGTTGACTTTCAAATTGTGCCCAGAAATTGTCTGGGAGATTGCTAACTGGTTCAGTCTAAAAACAGTTTCAATGACTAGTCTAATGATTAGAAGTAGAGAAGGTTGAGTTGTAGTGCCCCCGTGCTGTCCATGCATATAGATGTAGCACCATTTTAACACAGGATCTAATTGGCACTACATTAATACCTCTCCTACGAAGACAGGTTGAGAGAACTGGGGCTGTTCAGCCTGGAGAAGAGAGGCTCTGGGGAGACTGTATAGTAGCCTTCCAGTATCTGAAGGCACCCTGCAGGAGAGCTGGAGAAGGAATTGTCAGGAATTGTCATGACAGGACAAGGAATAGCAGCTTTAAATTGGAAGAGGGGAGATTCAGATTAGATACTAGAAAGAAATTCTTTACTGTGAAGGTGGTGAGGCACTGGAACAAGTTGTCCAGAGAAGCTGCGGATCCCCCATCCCTGGAAATGTTTAAGGCCAGGCTGGATGGGGCTTTGAGCAACCTGCTGTGGTGGGAGGTGTCCCTGCCCATGGCAGGGGGGTTGGAACTTGATTAAGGTCCATTCGAACTCTAACCAGTCTATGATTCTATGATTTACCTAGATGCCCTATTAACATGCTGGCTGAATTCTTGCTAACCCAGTCCAGAAACATGTTGGTCTTCTTTATCACAAAGGCACTTTGCTGGTTCATAGTCAACTTGTTGTCCACCAGGACTCCCAGTGACTCTTCTCCACAGCCGCTTTGCAGACAGCCAGTCCCGCTTTGGTACTGGTGTATAGGCTTACTTTTTCTCAGGGGCAGAACTCTTTTTTTGCCTTTGTTGAACTTCATGAGACTCCTGCCAGCCCGTCTTCCAGACTGATAGGTCTGCCTCAGTAACAAATATCTTCTGCAAACTTGCTGAGAGGGAACTCCAGGGTATCATACAGTTCATTAATAAAGCTGTTAAGCAGTAGCTACTGGACGTAGTATTGATAGCTAACAGATGTCACGTGTAACCAGCCACCAGCTGAACTTAGCACTTCCAATCACTTGCTCTTTAACACATCAACCTTTCTAGTTAGTTAATTTTTGTTCAGACTTAAAAAAAAAAAAAATAGAAAAAGAAAAAGAAAAAAAAATATATATTTTGTGATAGCAGCATGACATGTGAATAAAAATCAAAAATACATGCATAATAACATAACAATTAGTGACAAACTCTGGACTAAAGAAGAAAACTTATATTAATGATGGTTTTGTCAGATTCTGCTTCCAGTGCATTCTGCTGCTAGGTCAACCTTGGATTATTGACACATTGGGTAATTTTCCATTTATGATGTTAAAACTTTTGAGTAAATCAATTTCTCCACATCATTGTCAATACCAGTGTATTATAACTATTGTAATATCTGTTACAAGTCTATAACTAGTCTACAACTACTTCAATAACTTCACCTCAGATTAACCTGAGTTGGCTGAAGTGAAATAAATGATCTTACTAGGATGGTCCGTTTCTATGACTGAATTCCTTTGTTTTCATTTAGAAAAAAAAGTAGATGCATATGCATTCAGGATCAGGATCTCAGAGTAGTTCTGTAGATATAGAGCAGTGCTGTAGACTCACTTAACATTTCTTTATGTCGAATCAGAACACTCTAGTTTTTTCATTTCCTTTATTATCTCCATTGCAATAGTATAAGACCATAAGATAAAGGCACCCCACTGAGTTATTGTATAACCTTAAAAAGTGGTCTGTCCTTGTCCAGGCAGAAGAGGGCTGATAACAAAAGCCCTTCCCAGGAAACATTCAGGCACTTTCCTAAATATATCTTTACGATGAACATCGGCAATCCATAAAGTTAACCACCTCCATGAATTATTTACAGTATCTAATCTCTAAAGGATGGGTAGTAAATTCTCTCCACCACCTTAAAACTCTGCCTGTGGTACAAATTCTATCCTAATTATAAATTCAGTATAAAACTGGTGAAAACAAGTTTGTTTTGCCACCATGAGAGCAGCTTAGAGCAGCCACGTGCAGTAGCAGAGGTACTGCTGGTAGCAGGTCTCTTGTTAAGGTACCATTTCTTGATCATGATTGATGACATGGTGTTTCTGTTGTATCTGTCCCTCTGTCACCTCTCTGAATCAGCACCAGACTCCTGCAAGCAGCAACGAAATATTCCACTAACACGAGACAAAGATTTTATTTTAGCAAACTGTACGTTGTCTTGCGGTTTCTTTCCCCTCTTTTTGTTATATGCTGTCTCTAAACTAAGACATTAGGAGTTGTCTTTTGGAATGGAACATCCAGTTATAGCAATTTTTAAAGAAAGAGTGAAGCAATGTCAGCCATATCACACTGTTGCTTGCTTGAACTCCTTTTAAGCGAACTTCATTACAGATCCCAAGGGACACTCTCCTGTCTGTCTGTCTTGCCTCTTAACTCTTTTCTTCTCCTCTTCTTCCTCAGTACTCTGTCACTTCTGTTTCATGCCACATTTCTTAGATCTCTTCTAGAAACATTGTCGTGGTAAAGAAATGCACTGCTCCCTTTACTATTAATTTTAATTAATCTAAAATGTTTACACAATTCCTTCCATAAACAGTTTAGCACAAGTACCTATTTTCCTTCTGATCAAAGGCCTGCTTCATTTTTCTTTTGACTTTGTAATGCACTTCTTTGCTGGAAAATGAAGACAACGGACCTCTAAAAGTTGGTGTCTTCATCTCAGTCTCTTAGGCTGGCTCTCTTTACACATATTAACATTTAAAATGTATGTGTATGTGTGGTATGTAGACACAGATAGACATAAACATGCATTTCTAAAATGTAAGAGTGAAAAAATTGCCTGGGCAAAGAAGATTTAGAAATACCAGAACCAATTCAATAGGAGTTCTTTAAATGACTGCTTTGTTTTTAAATTGTGGCTGCTGTGGTACCTGTATTCACTTTATAATTGGCTGGCCAGTGAGTGAAGTGTGAGTCGTCCCATTCACCAGACCACAGGCTGTGGACGTGGCGAGCAGAGGGCACTGCTGGTCACTCATGCGTTCTGTGATAAAGGACATAAAACTAGAGCAAGCTCTGTCTCTGCACCATCCCTGTTACTCCTAGACACTTTCAGGTTTTAAATCCAAGAACAGCATTATGCAAAATACGTACATAGGTCTACCTTAGTTCTTTCTTAGGTCTAACCCAGTGAAAAAATCATAGAATCATAGAATGATTAGAGTTGGAAGGGACCTTAAAGATCATCGAGTTCCAACCCCCCTGCCATGGGCAGGGAAACCTCCCACCAGACCAGGTTGCTCAAAATCCCATCCAGCCTGGCCACTTCCAGGGGGTGGGGCATCCACAGCTTCTCTGGGGAACTTGTTCCAGTGCCTCACCACCCTCGTTATTGAGACACACTAGAGGTGCACTAGCAACAGAAGAAAGAGTCAAATCACATTGGGAAATGCTACATAAGAGGCTGGAAGAATATCAAGACAGCATTAGACTGTGGCTCATCTCCTTTACAGAGTTACGTTACAGGCTATCTTTTGTATATATCAATTGACTAATGAGATGGAAGAGAATGAAAGTATATCCTTGCCCCCTTATGGAAATCAAGCCTATTTCAAGTAGTCCAGTCTCAGCAATCGAACACTGAAGAGTCTGTCATCACCTGCATGTGAATTTCAGAAAGGCCATATCCATCTCTATGAAGGATGAATCGTTTGTAGTCAGTAAGTATGCAGAGTTCACCCACCCCTGCATGGGGCAATAAATAATGTGCCTACTTTCCACAGCCTGCATTGGACCACCAAACAGATGAGTTTGCCCATTTCTTTCTTTACAACCACACCAGTAAATTATATTTTCCTATTAACCACTGGGGTTGTTTACTTCATCTGGAAGTATCTAGCTAGAATGTTACACAACACTGATATAAATGTATTACTTCAGAAATTAGTGCCAGTAGGATTCTGTGCAATGTATAGACAAGGCAATAGAAGGGAAAGGCAGTTAAATAAGATGCTTAAGCTATTAAATGTTTACATTATAAATATTTAGCTTTGGAAACCAGACACGCTGCTATTCCCTGAATGTCACCAGCTATTAATTGCATAATCTGTGATTGTAAACACAGTTCTGTTGTTTCTAAAGTATTTTGGGCTTTAAAGGCCGAGAACAGTTGAAACGCAGTCAAAATTTATTACCAAATAGCTTATTCACCAGACAGATTTCCTTAATAGCTTTTTCCTTGGATGGGTTTAAAATTGCACCATTTCATATCTCGAAGCAACCATCTCAGAGATGAATTGGAAACATTGAAGATGAAGGAGGCTCCAGTAAGCCTTCAGAAACTCATAGATGGGTGATCTTGCTGTAAAAATCTGCAAAGTACCCACATATGAGCCTAAGAATGCATATTCCAAGCAAGAATAAATGTCCAATTTTAGCAGCGTCCTGCCACCAGCAGTGACTGCAAGCAAGTGAAGTG
This sequence comes from Thinocorus orbignyianus, assembly GCA_013400375.1. Taxonomy (NCBI): domain Eukaryota; kingdom Metazoa; phylum Chordata; class Aves; order Ciconiiformes; family Thinocoridae; genus Thinocorus; species Thinocorus orbignyianus. The sequence continues at coordinate 9,280 of VXBW01006012.1, forward strand.
TATACTGTGTAAGAGTATAAGAAAAATCAAGGTAAATGATGATTTCCTCACATGGTCTGCCAGCCACCAGCAAGAGCCCTCCAATAGCAATTCTATTCAGTACAAGTTATGCTGCCATCAATATAGGCATCTTTTACTTAAATAAATTTGCAATATTACCCCAGTGATCAGGCTGAGTTTTCATTACATTTTATAGTCTTTCCCCCCGTCGTTCTCTCTCCATTATGATACCACTGGCCCCCAGCTACACTAAGTTAAATATGTCTCTCAAACCACAAGAATCCCACCATAGAAGCTTGGACCATGTATTAATGGATGCAGAGCAGGGAACTAGGTCACGTGAAGTGCACTCCTGTATGCAACAGAGCATGTTGTAGATGTCCTAGCAGGCATCTTACAGCAGGTATTGGATGGTCCTTCACAACTTTCTAAAATCAGTGCTCTGCCATAGCATTGTCTTGGTTGGAAGGCAAAGCTGTTGGTAGGCTGCTTTGAAGTCCCAGCACAGACTGAGGTCACAGAATCATGGAATCATAGACTCATAGAATAATTTATGTTGGAAAAGACCCTTGAAATGACCAAGTCCAGCTGTTAACCTAACACTGCCAAGTCCACCACTAAACCATGTCCCTCAGTACCATGTCTACCCAACTCTTAAATACCCCCAGGGATGGTGACTCACCCACTTCTCTGGACAGCCTGTTCCAATGTTTTATAGCCCTTTGGGTGAAGAAATTTTTCCTAATATTCATCCTAAACCTCTCCTGGCACAACTTGGTGCAACATTTCATCTTACCCTATCCTCGGAGAAGAGACAAATTCCCCCCTTGCTACAGCCTCTTTTCAGGTAGCTGTAGAGAGCAATACGGTCTCCCCGCAGCCTCCTCTTCTTCAGGCTGAACAACCCCGACTCCCTCAGCCAGTCCTCAAGAGATTTGTGCTCCAGACCCTTCACCAAGTTTTGTTGTTCTTTGGAAGCAATAACCACAGGCAGCTGCAACAGGGAATCAAACACCAGGAGGGAAGTAACCACTCTGCTATAGGTATGAGAGGCACAAATACAGTAAGGGGTGGGTGCAAAATAATGGAGAGAAGAGCTTGAAGTCAGAACCAAATCCTCAACCTCATCCTCAGCACAAGTTTGGTAGGTCTGTGGAGGGACAGGGAAGAAAGTTGGATGTCAGACTTATACATCTCCTCTCTGGTAGTGGGATCCCCATGTCCCTTCCCTTGCATCCTTACACAGCTCACTTTCCTAATTTTTAGGACTTCCAGAGGGCAATTAAACCTTTAAATGACCTCTCAGCTGTGAAAGAAGCATGTAGCATGCAAGTTAATTCGTCATAGCTGTGTAATTGTGTACAGAGAAGTCAGGTCCATGAAAGTTACGTAAGCTTGCAGCATTAGGAAAAACCTGACCTTTCTCTCTTCTAGCCTCAAACTGGTGCTTTCTCAACTGTATCTCTTCCCCTCCCCAAAACAAATCCCCTTTTAATTAATACATTACTTGTACCAATTTCTTTGGAGAGGTGACAATGCACATGTGTGTATGTTTGTGTGTGCGCTCATCAGAGAAATGCAATGTCAGTGGAGGAGCAATATGCCTTGTTGAGACCTGGCTAAGTAAACAAGCTGTATTTTGCAAAAAAAAAAAAACAACCACCAGACTTTCACATTTGCAAAAGTTTCTGATCATTCAGTTTGAACCTCCTCCACCTCCACCTTTATTCATGAAAAAAAGAAAGAAGTCCATTTCTAATCAAAAACAAAACCAAAACCCAACAGATAAATTTCCAAATCCTCTAAAATGTTCTCTTTTGATATTTTGAAGATTTTTCTCCAGCTTAATTTTTGAAAAAAAAAAAAATGCATCAAAATCAATGTGGTTTTGTGGAAAATATTTGAAGCATTGACTAAAGTTTCTGGAAAATATTGATGAGTAAGTAAAATCACATTAAGTGTGTTGGAAGAAATAACTGACTACAAAAATGTGTGTGCAGCATTCCCATAAAAAACAAATCTGTTCCTGCCTGCTGTTAAGATGTGGTGGGCAGCTTTGTAGATATCGATGGCTCCTGCAGTTTTCTTTCCCCCATAGTGTGCTGCACAGCTCTTTACTTAGCGCTAAATTTGCCTATAATGATCATGCTAGCATATAATTACTATTCATGCACACACTCTATGCTTTGTCATCATTCCAAAGTATTGAATAACATCTCTTAGGGTAAGGAATAAAGTAGAAGGAATAAAAATGTGCTGTCTTTTGGAGGTATGCCATGGTTCACATGGATGTTGCTCGGTGCTGCCAGAAAATCTGGAAGTTGCACCTTATTCCTACCCCCTCTCCCTGTGCTGAATCGATTTCTCACAAGTCTTGTCCTCAAATTTTTCATCTCCAGTTTTTGAAATCATTAGAATGATTTTGGCATTGCTTCCAGGACAAGGTCAATAAAACTTCAAGGTCTTACTCTGAGAGCTTGGTTGGGGCTGTGAAAGCTGTCTGTGATTAGCGTGTGTGCAGTGTTTCTATGCAATGTTTAAAGAACATCACATCAGCCAGCTGAAATCTCATATTTCCATGCAGAAGGGCACCCAGCACTACTGGAAACTGCTATTCCTACTAAAGGTATGAGAACTGTTTTTTTTCTGAAATCCAAGCTAAAAATGTGCTGACTGCTGCCCCACTTTCAAAAGGAATATACATTTGTGCATTGTTGAGGCTAAAATGAGTCCCTCAGATGGTTATGAAATATTATAGGTACTGAATGTTTAGATATCTTTAGCTATTGAAATTTCATAATCTTTGATCTTGTTAAAAATATTAAGAAATTGCTATTTAAAAAATTGCTTTGAAAAATGAGGCTACAGAATCCACTATGAAATGAAACTTCTGGGTTTTTTTCTTTTTTGATGACCTCCATGAGAAAGAACATGAGAAAGTTCTTATGTGGCAACATTCTGCATTCAACAAGCTGGGGTCATATTCCTGTTTCTTTATCCATCCAGCAGGAATCCAGCCTGGGTTAATTTTCCAGATTCCCAGCACAGCTAGAAAGAAGAGGCTGGTGGGTGCAAACACCAAAACATTCCTCCCCAAAGGTGTCTGTGACAGGAAGGTTAAATTATCCTCTTGCATTCCCTGCAGAGGGAAAGAAGATGGTCAGCTAGAAGTACACAGCTAATTTTTAGATATCCAAAATTCAGTGGGATGAGTGTCACTCAAAGAATGCAAAAGAATTGGAGTACCTCTATGAGTAAAAATTAACCTAGACAAAGAGCTGCAGCATTAGATCCACATTTCCTATATTTTCCCTATCAAAACAAAACAAATCTGGAAGTTTGTGGGATCAGAGAGAAAACAGTGTGGTATATTATAACGGACTGACTTGTTCCCACTTGCTAGAACTGATTCTGGTACAAAGAAGCTGCAGGAGAGAAGAGAAATAGCAGACACCAAACGGATTCTCATTTTCTTGTGTGAGGAAAAAAGAAATCAGTCAGGACAAAATCAAACATATCTCAGAGATTTCAGTTGTATAGCAAGAGGAGGATAAGTCTATCTTTTCATCTCCTGAAGGGATTTTGTTTATTTGTTTGTTTCTTTTCGGTAAAAACCAGCTAATCTTTTTCAATCTGACATCCGATTTACTCTCCAATTAAATAGTTTTTTGGAATTTCTTATCAATATGTTCTGAGAAATTATCATGCAGATGAAGGATATATTAGAAATGTCAGAATGCCATCTGCAAGCAGCAAAGGAAGGATTTCAGTATCGTCACTGAAAAATATCTGTTATTTTTTCAATAAGTATGACAATACTCTGATTTTTAAAATCCAAATTAGGCATGGGTGTCAGAGATAAAGGAAATGCTGCACCTCATAAGTGAATGCTTTGTACAATCAGGAGCTTTACAAAGATTCTTATGGTATTTTTTTCATCTCTAGCTTGACATCAACATCAAAACAAATACCCTGAACCCCCATCAAAAATGTATGAACTAGCTTGTTACCCAGTCTTCCTAAATTTAACATCTGTCTGTTGTTTGAAAAAATTATTCAGAATGGTAATTGGATAGTCGTTCTGCATATCTGATGTATTCTGCTAATTTTGGGCATTGGAATATAAACCTCATCTTCACTGTCAACCAAACCTTCAGACTGTAGATGTCCAAGAGAGGTCTTAGCAATTTGTGAGACTCATCAATCTGGCTTCTTCCTTATCGGACATCTAGAGAAGAGAATTGAGCTTTAGGTTTATAGTCATGCAGTCTTCAGCCTGCAGCAGTCCCAGTCCCTGGAAAATTAAAAGCAGACAACAAAATAGTTAATTCCATGATATTAAGCAATTCTGTCCATCCACAGAAAACAGCAGATAAATTACAGACTTCAAGACTGAAAATCAGCTCTATTTCAGGCCACTGTGAGGGACGGGTAAGTATTGAAACAGTCAATGAAGGGAAATAAAAATAGCCTTACATTCAAAATATTTTGTTTAAGTTTGACTTTCATGCAACACAAGTGAAAAATCTGAATTAGTAATTTTGAAATGGAGCAATAAACATTTTGTCATGCTGATAATACCAGCCTATACCATGATGACGTTATGTTGTTACACCTTCTTTACTGAGTGAAATCCAAAAGAAATCAGACTAATTCCATATTTTTTCTTTTTATTTTTCTTCTTCAAAGAAGGAGAAATTCAGGACTGGAGAGGATCTGGAAATAGACTTTATCAACTGTCCCATATCATTGTCAATGTGCACAGCACAGTTTTATTTAAGAAAACAATGGGCTAAATCAAAACTATAACATTGGGAAGTATCTTCAGTTTATGGCTCATCTGAAGTCTGTATAAAAAGTCCATGTAATACAATTGCTGCAGAATATAGGAAAAGTGCACATTCTTAAATAAAACAAGCCAAGACAGACACATACATACCTAACAATGGGGACTACAATCCTCAAATTGATGCTAGGTTCTTTGTCGTCTTTTTTATGGAAGAAAAATGCTGTTTATAGTGCCGTCTACTAAAAATCCCAACACACACAAGAGCTTTGTCTTTATTGGTGTTGGCTGGTGCAGCTGTCTGGTGGCTTCTTTTTGTCCTTATCAGTGCAAATAGTAAAAATCATCGCAAAGTACAACAGAAAAAAGAAAACGGTATTATACAGCACACAAGACAGTATAAGTCTCATAGTGGCTGGTACTCCTAACTACAAATAGAATTAACGCTATGTCTACACACAAAAGAATCAGGCACAAGTTAAATAAAAACTGAAAATACAATCACTTGGTCTGGTTTTCATTTTAACCCCACAGCTGAAAAATATTTCATATAAGAAATAGAAATAGGGTCATAATTAATATAAACCACACCATAAGGATTAAGGTTATATATTTGAATGGTTTATGTTAGTTGGATCTCATCTGTTTTTTCAATACTGTGTGATCACCACAATGGCAGGTGAAACTGAACGTAGCATGATTTGATTGTGAAATATATAGTTCAGCTCACTTGCAGGCCAGTTCAATGTTTGTCTGTTCTGCTTTTGACCTAACCCTTCATATTTATTAAAAAATCTCAAAATTGTCCAAAGGTGCTGTGTAGTGGGAGGGGTTATCATAGAATCATAGAA
>VXBW01006017.1:0-48641 GCA_013400375.1 Thinocorus orbignyianus
ATTTGCTCAGAACCACGACATCTATCAATTACCACTCCAAGCAGATGTGCAGATTCGTGTTCTTCCTGGAGCTGTACATGGTCAAAACAAAGACCCTCAAAATGTTGGTAAAGAATCACCTATCGTTGAGTCTGTCTCAACACAGAATTTTTGGATCTTTGTTTTTTTTTTCTTTCCCCAAATTCTTCCACTTACCCCTTTCTACTTTATTTCAATTGTCGATGTATGGAAAGACAGAGATATTAAACATTTTCCTTTGAATAATTGCTCGTTTCCAAATAGCATTGAAGTAATAATTTCCTACCCAGTCTACAGCCTAAACTCTATTTTAGAGCTACTAACCGCTTTCGGGGGGCTTTACAGTTTTTTCTTTTATAGCTAATTAATAAATCTATATTTTGACATCACACTGTTAATGGATCTCTCAGGAGGAAATTGAGAAGAAAGTAAGCAGGATACAGCATGAGAAGATGTGTTAAACAGGCATGAGGGCGTTGATGCTAAAGTTATTACTTTTTTACTATTAGTTTTCCTGTACAAGAAAACAAAACAAGAGAGTGACACTTGCCTCCGTTCTCAGACTTCTCTGAAATGCTGGATATCTTCCAATATGCTTTCATCTGGTCTGCATTCCTGTGAGAGGATGGCAGGTTAGTCATAAGCACCAGTTTCAGCATATTGTTTCCCTAGATTTACACCACTATGTCACAGACATCTCTAAACACAGGTTTATAAATACACTTGATAATTTTAAAGTAAGCTTATGGAAAACTACACACTGCAAACAGGCAAAGAGGCAAGAGCAGCACAGCTCAGAAGCACACACCATCTTTTTATGTGGCTAACGCTAGCCCTGGCTGTGGCTCCGTAACTTAAATCCTTCTGAAGGCTCCAAGGGTAAGGAAAGGCCCAAGGTCCTGGAAGCAGTTTGAAAGCCATCTCTTTGTGCTTCATGACGATGGTCTGAGGGAGAGCTGTGTGGGTTGCTCTCCCGAGTTAGACTACTGGCAGTGGGTACTTTATTCCATCTCCATTCTAGTAAAACTAGTTGGCATAAGTGACACAGGGTTTAACCTAAATTCTGATGCTGTGAAGGGGCAGAAAAGGGCACGAAGCACCAGAGTCTCTAAACCTACAGGGCATTTTAACTCCTGAGCACCTCGCAGCAGCTCCACCACAGGAAAGTCAACAACTTAAACCTGTGAGCACCATCAACTAGAGTGGTTAGAACTGGATCATCTTTAAGGTCCCTTCCAACTCCAGCCGTTCTATGATTCCACAGTTTGTTCAAGTAACACATTTAAATGTACTGCCTCCAGAAACATGAGAACCTATTTGATAAATGCATCAGGTTTATTTATTGTCTGAACCCTGCTTCATAAGGTCAACTGATACACAAGTAACAGGGTTAACAAAGCCTCACTTCCTTCAACTTGGTATTCTCTGCCCTCTTCACATTAAAAAGCCCTCTTGCAAATAAACAATCCAGGAAATTACATTCCAGCTGGGCAAGTAGCTATGTGCTGTCAAACCACAGACACAGTGGCTGAATTCTGGTTACCTCTTCCTCTAGGGATGTAGTGCTCTCCCTGCTCCTACTGCCCTCTGCTCGTCTGCACAAACTGGTGGAAACATCATTACCTGAGATCTGTCTCACTTTCAAGTGCTGCTGTAAATGCAGGTTTAGAAGGAGGTGACGGGCAGCTCCCAGTCAGATAATAATCTGCATGATGCTTGAAGTGAGAGACTGTGCTACCTGGCTTGTGGAAAGCTCCTCAGTTACTAAGGTTTGTTTTAAAATAATTTCAATTATATTTTTAAGAACTGCCTTTATTCTACTCTCTACTCATATATACAGATCCATTTATGTACGCACACATAAAACATACTGATTTTTTAACCAGTAAGAAACTTTGATTTCAAATTACTATATTAAAAATGTCTATCCTGTCCATTGGCCCAAAGCAAGCAAAGCATGGGAAATTTCATAAAGGTTTGCATTATTGCACAGCTGGAATGGATGCATATTGTCTCACTTAGTTTTTGTGAACTGGCTACACATGATCTGTTTCTGATCAAAGAATGGCCGAAATATCTGATAATACTCATTTCATCAAGACAAAAAAATCAGCTGTTTCACCCAGCAAAGTTTTTCAGACTGTGACACTAACGACCACGCTGACATGAATCTGGAATAATAAAAAGAGCATTAATATTACCATTTTGCAGGTGGAAGCGACTGCATGTTTGTTACTCCTCCATCTACTGGTACCATAACCTGGACGTTGGACAGCATACTGGGCACATTCATAGACTCCGGGTTGTACTTGTAATCCACTCTCACATCAGTAGTGTTAGCATTACATTTCCAGTAAGTTGCAAGATTCAAGGGAGTAGACTGGATGCCATTTGAAGATACCTGTAAAAGAATAAACCAGTGAAAGCAGCTTAATTGATTATTTCCCTTTTGGGCAGAATTAGGGAATGATGGTAAGGAACATAACTCTAAATCCTGACAAAAGATCAATGGAACAACTGACCTCTGAGTCCTTACCACAGAATTCTGAAGACTAAAGTCACTTCTGTTCTTTTAATTTTAAACTAATTAAAGAAAATATTAACAGTCCCAGCTCTCTCAGCTTTTCCTCATAGGAAAAGCCCATTCCTTCATCTTTGTGGCACTTTGCTGGGCTTCCTCCAGGGTGTCTCTATCCCTCTTGCAATGGCCAGCCCAGAACTGGACACAGCACTCCAGGTGTGGCCTCACCAGTGCTGAGGAGCGGGGAAGGATCACCTCAGCCAGCCTGCTGGCAGTGCTCACCCTGCTGCAGCCCAGGAGACCGGTTGCTGCCGTTGCAGCAGGGATGCATTGCTGGCTCATGTTCAACACCGTGTGCCCCAGGACCCCCAGGTTCTTTTCTGCCAGGCAAATTGATTTCCAGCCGAGTAGCCCCTAGCATGGATCAGTGCGTGGGGCTGTTCCTCCCCAGGTGCATTATCACTTGTTGAGCTTCTTGAGGTTCCTGCCAGCCCATTTCTCCAGCCTGCTGAGGTCTCTCTGGAAGGCAGAATGACGCTCTGGTGTACCTAAAGGGTAGGCAGTTTGCTGTTGGTACGCTCTGCCCTACCGCTCCAATTAACAATGAAGATATTAAACAGGACTGTACACTCAGTATTGGCCGCTGGGACATGCTGCTTGTTACTGGCCTCCAACTACACTTCATGCCACTGAGCACCATCCTCTGGTCCTGGCCATTCTGCCAGTTTTCAGTCCACCTCAGAGTCTGCTTGTCCAGCCTGTACTTCACCAATTTCTTTATGAGGTGCTATGGGAGACAGTATTAAAAGCCTCCCTGAAGTCTAAGCGGACAATATTCACTGCTCTCCCCTCATCACACCAGTCATTCCATTGTAGAAGTTCATCAAGTTGGTCAAGCATAAATTTCCCTCAGTAAATCCAAGCTGACTGCTCCTCATGACCTTCTCGTCCTTCATGTGTCTGTAAATGGTTTACAGGATGAGATGTTCCATTACAGCGTGAGAGGTGAGAACGTCATATGTTCTCATATGTTACAATTCACCAACTACAGGATCCAAAACTCACCCAATTACAAAATCAAAGACAGTACAATGTGACAAACTTGTCGTCGTTTGGGTCGAATTAGCCACTGAAATGAACAAGACGCTCTCATACAAACCCCCACCAAACTCCCTAAATTCAAGGCAAAATTGGCTTTGCTAACAAATGCCTAAAGGAGCAGTGTTTGAAGCTCGCACACATGAACTGAAGTGTGAGCAAGCGGGAACAGGTCACGAGTCCATGGGAATGACGTGAAGCACAGCAGGAATGCACTAAGGCTGGGCAGAGCCTCTGCACCATAAACAGGAACATACCCAGAACTCGTCTGGATGAGTTCATCTGCGTGTGAGCAGGGAAAGAACAATTGTTTTAATTTCTGTGTAGATACAAAATCTGCCACAGTTCCTTAAAAAATTCCATAGGGAAATAAAAAGGTGTTTACCTGATACTTTAAAACATCCACATTGTAGTAGGACGCAGATGGATTCTGTTCTGATAATTTCTTGAGGTAGACAGTTATAGCTTGCATGTTCATCCAAAAATCCTTAGTACTGGAGTCGCTTTGTGACTGATCACTAGAAAGAAAAAAGCCAGGAGGCAACACTGAGTTTTATTATTTTGGATGCCTAAAAATTAAGATTAGATCTTTCCCCTTCTTCACTACTTCAAGCAAGAATTTGTTCTAATGATTTAAAGCACATAATTGCACCTTTCTAAATATCAAGACAAGTAACTGCTTGTTGTATCTGGTAAAAATTCTCCAGGTTGTGGAGCAGTGAGTTTCCTCCACTGATGGACTGCAATGCAAGATGGAGTTAATGTTGAATTCGGATTTTAATTTTTAGAAACCACAGTTTTAATGCAATTAGGTGCTGTGAGGATGTGTGGGAGGTGGGGATGAAAATGAACATCATCCAATTTAGAATACTCAGCGCATTTGTTGTCATAACCAAAGCTAATTAAGATTGGTGCTGTATATGTTACCATATTTGTATTTGTAAGCTTTCAAAATATTTTCAACTAAAACTGATTTTCAAATTTCTATTAACAGTTGTTTCTCAGATACTTAGAGTTGCAAATCAATCTTAGTAACAATTTCTTGTATCACTTCTCTATGTAGGTAAGAGCAGACGTGACTGCAGAAGCAAAATTCTGTTTGGGAGCTACTGGAGCCTGGTGTTCTACAGACCAAGAGTATATTCCGCTCTGGTTGCATTAGGTTTATTTAGAATATTATTTCAGAAAACTGATTCAAAAACGTAATTTAAATCATGATGACTGTGGGTGCAGTGAGGAACTGCAGACATCCCAGCGTGCCTGCAGAATGAAAGCTGACAATGAGCACCTGGAACACAATAAACATGGGTTGAAAGTTCTAGAACAGGGACTTGCTTACCAGTAGTCTGTCTAATTTAATTAGAATTTGGTTCTCAATAGACTGCTGTGCTTCATGAAAATTCCATTTTCAGTAAAATATATAGAAAAACACTTACTTATCACTACAGAGGCCTTTCACAACTGAAATAAACGGAACCAGCAGTAAAACCTTTCTGCTACTCCACAACCAAATGCAATTCAAATCAGAAGTTCTGACATCACCACATCACCATAGCACTGTCATTAAAAAACTTCATTCTCCATAAATACCAAGCAAATTATAACCTTTGCAGTATTTGACGAAAAGTCAAATTATTACCGTATGGGTTTAACTTTGTAAATATCCATTAAATGTGTCCTTTCTAGCTGGAGAAGTGTTACAGCACTCAGAAAAGAATACTAGATGTTTTCACTTTTTTGCAAAATATACTTTTTCAGTATAATTCATTCTGTCAGATAAAGCTCTGCTAACAGTTCAGTTATAAACTGTCAGGTCAGAAAATGATTAAATTTAATTTTGTATAAATTGTTTGTTACATGAAGTATGAAAGATCAAAATTAAATACAATACATAAGAATGGATGTATAGGGTTTGATTCTTTCTTCAGTAATTTTAAAAATGTAACATCTAAAGGCATTTAACTAGTTTTCAAATGCTTTTTCTAACAAATGAAATAGAAACTGCTCAGCTGAAACAGATCTCTGCTAAATATTTACAGCTTTTATAATTTCGGAGTTTTCTTAAGATCCCCAAGTGCTGTATTTCAACAATTCTCTTCAAACAGCAGACTTTTTTGTTAAGTATTCTCCCAGGTATGCTGCTGCACACCTGAGAGATAGTTATACAACAGATCTAATTTACTGTAGAAATGATACAGCTTAAAAATACACTAGTAAAAGGCAAATTAGATTAGAAGCAGCTCCTACTACTTGTTTTTGCTTTAAGGCTACTGTTTCATCATTTAATCTAACCACTGTTACGACTGTAAAAAGAAATTATAAAATGAATGTGAAAACACATTTACAAACTGGTTTTTATGGCTCCCGTTATACTCGGCACAAGTTTCAAGTCCAGTAATCATTGACATTTTTGATGGTGGCAGTGAACTGACCTGAACAAGACTAATTCCAGAAATTACATTACGTCTAAGCAAATCCACAAGACTGTATATCATTCTGACTTACATATACAACAACTCACATTTTACCAATCATGTAGTTTACCATTATATTAAAAAAAATAAAATATACAAAACCTGTATACAAGTTGTGCATTTGGAAGAATCTGCTCTAGTTTGCTTGTGTTTTTTACCCTGAAGCAGAGCACAGCTGGAGATGGGTTGCTGGTGAAGACTTTAATAATCCCACTTGGGAATGACACTGTCATATCACCAGTAATCTTCACAATACATCTAGAAGAGAATGAAAACATCAGCTTCATTGCAACCCACCAACTGCCTAGTTTTAATACTAATTTTAAAGCCATCACTGTACTTTGATGAACTAAATTAAAAACAGAAAAATCAGTTTCAAATGAGGGAAATATGGCACTGTGACAATGTACTATCACTTTCAACTTGGAAGTCAGATGAAATAAGGAAAGAAAAAAATTGAGCTGGTTAAGCATACAGTAGTCTTCGTGGATACTGTTCAGGCTTTGAAAATGTGGCACAGCTATGCTTAGGCAAGGCCTAAGTAGCATAGCAAGGGATGTGACAGAGGGAATGAGGTGCTTTTAGCTACCCAAATTTACATGTAGCACCTACCTGACTATGATAAAAACCCTTCTCATTTTCAGTGTTCTCAGTGAACATGTTTTCGTAAAGCAGGGATATATGAGCTCCTAGCAGGATGCAAGCCAACAGAGCAATAAGCCACTGTTGTCACTTAAACAAGGGAAAAAAACACCTTTGAATTCCCTTTGAAACCCCCTTCTAACGTATGTACATTCCCTCCCCCCAACAAATGTTAAAAGTAAAACCAATGTGTTCTCTTATGTAATTTATTGCATTCAAAACAATACACTATTTAACTAACTTTGTGGGATCTGCTCCTTTAAAGTAGGCGTTAACAGATTCAGTGAGGGCTACTGCAACAGGCAGGGTGTCCTGGTTTCCAAGGCTGACGGGGCTGGGACCACGTGAAACACCTAGAATACATACAGTGTATAGGTTTAATTTTCAAAAAGCTGAGCAACATATTTCAGAACGGTTGACTACATCTGTAATTTTCACAAGAGGTTACCACCATCAGGGTCACGGTAGCGTCTGAAGAATCACTTGAAAAGTGTGTAGAGAAACATAAATATAGTACAGTATGTTTGCACCATCAAAACACTGCTTAGCAGCCTAAGAAAACAGGACCATCAGTAGGACACCATGGAAATGGTCAGACACAAGGGAATACACATGAGACAGAGGAACACTGCGTTGAAATGGCTGCTGATGAAAGTGAAGTCATCAGACGCAAAGGGAATTAGACACTGACCAGAACACTTAAAAAATAATCCCTACTGTATGCTTATTGTATGGAAAAAAGTATGATAAAATGGTCACGGAAATGCAAAGAATTCACTTACAACACGCATGAACTTAAATGCTACTACATTAATATTACCCCACATAAGTGAAGCACTGAACATTCTTTAAACTATTTCAGCCTACAGAGACCACAATTCCCAAGCAGCAATTGTTGGAGAAGCCTTCACAGATGCCTGTGCCAACAGAGATGCTGTGCCTCACAGGGCAGATGCTCTTGCCTTCTGAGATCTTTCAGAAGAAGAAGGGAAGTTGGGACCTTGTCCTTCACAGGAGGTATAATAAGAGGTATTACACCTTGGATTCAGAGATAAGTGAAAAAAGTAGCAGCAACAAGAGAGGACTTGGTCTAATTCTGCTACCTCACACCTCACTCTGCATCATAATTTCTTGGCTAAGGCTGTAAAATGTTCAGGATATTTCTCAGTACCATGAAAGAAAAATCTCAGTACAACACTTAGGCCTCTTCAGATTGAAAGTGATACTCTACTCCCTACTGTTCAAAACCAAAAATTCTTAGGTGAATGCTCAGAATGCTGGCTATAAGATATCAATTGATTTATTTTTAAAATATGAGCAGTTGTGGTTTTTTTAATTTATTTTTCAGACTACACAGAGGTGATACTTTCAAAGTTTTCTTTCCCTGAAAACTATCAGTAAAGGCTGTGATTCTCCATAGTCCCAGGAATCCAGAAATCATGATTTCAGGAAGCAAATGTGCAATAAAATAATAACCGGAAACTCCAAAAGTACTCTCCTCTGGAGCTGAAACACGCACTCGATGGATGTGGCAATAAAGTTGCCAGGGTGTTTTACTGTCATTTTGCCCCAATTTACAAAGGAACACCAAATCATTGCAGAACAGATAGGAGGTGGTTATGCAGCATTAATTATGCCAGATTGTTTACTGATGTGTAAATTATTTTTAAATATTTCACTTACATACACCTTGTGTGTATTTTTATATTGATATTCAAAAATCATGCAGAGTAACACAAACACGTAAATGATATTCCTGTCGGTAAAAGAGAAGTACTGATTTCTTGACTGATGAGTGAAATTTATTAGGAGTAATAACACTATTTTTACTTTTTTTTTGGGAACACCGAAGGAAATGTATGTACGTACATTCCTTTCTCTGAAATGCCTTTGAGGGACTACAAATGAGACAGCTTCTCTCTTATTTGCACTGCTCTCACTGTTCATCACCCTTTGATTCATAAAAATCCACATGTTCTACTAAAAACCAATAAATTGAAACAATAAACTGAAAAATTCCTAATTGTGGAAGTCATTGTTTTGGAAGTCATTTGTCTTGCTGCTGAAAATACAATGCAATGTAGCCATATCCAGCTCCAGGGCCTTGCATGCCTGCTGTGAGCTCTCAGAGGGACGGGATGTTAAAGAGCTGCGCTGAGGAGACCCCGCTGCAGCCCAGCTCAAGGTTCAGGTTCTAGCACCTTCCTTGGTGACAGCAAAGCTGACTTTGATGCCCTGTCACCTGCATCAGCCCCGGCCACCACTGACAGCCCCTGAGCTGTGACACAGCCACGCAAAAAGTTGTTGCACTGACACATTCAAGGAGGCTGCTGAACTGTGGAATAAAAGACTGGATCAACGATCATCAGAAAGGCAGAAAAAAATAAACCTGATCAAATGCTTTTTAGCTCATTTTAGGAACAAAATTTCTGACAATTTAACATTGGCTAAGCAGCTGTCACAAAAATAAAGTTGTTTTTTAAAAAGTACTACCTTTATTTTGTGTATCTTCACAGATTTGTATTATATGTGCATACAGACACATTTTTACCAACTTGTCTACGAAAATAATGTCTGTCAAAGTGAAAATGTATTCAATTTACTTGAAAGAAAGTAGTAATGACAAACCAAAGAAGCATGACCAAGTTTCAGCTTGTTTAGGGCAGAGTGGAGTGGGGACAGACAGAAGATTATGTTATATAAAAGCAGTTATATCAAGTTTTGGTGATTTCAGCAACACGTAGCTCATTAAGTAGCTGGGTTTTCAGGCTGCCTGTATCTGCCAGATGCTAGAAAGAGCTGGAGAAACTGCTTTCGAAAAGAAATACAACTTTATGTATAGTAAATTAGAATGATTAGTTAACATGTAAATCTGCTTTGAGTACAATACCTGGTGGTGTTTCACAAAGCTTTTCAATTGTAGGAAGATTTCCAATCAAAAGATCATCCTCTATTACATTTAAATGAAACAAAACATTGCAAGAAAACAAAATATTTCAAGCAAAAAGAGATGTTAAAAAATTAACATGTATACAAATACTTCACAAATTAAAATAAGGCATAAAAGAAATATTAAATTATGCATGCTTTAAAATTTGTTTGGAAAAAGATAATTAGAGTCAACTCTCCATTATGCAGAATAAAAGGGGTATGTGAAACACTGGATTATGGAAAAGTCAAAAGAAAACAGACAGTAGTGCAGAGTACATCCTCATGCCCCAAAGTCATTTCAGTGTCTGCACTGTCCTTCCCAGCTCTCCAGGAACATTTAATTCAAACAGCAGTCAGCGCAGATGGAAGCTGGCCCTGTTTATGTTTGCTAGGCCAGGCTAATAACCCTGTCAAGCACGCCTCCTCACCTCCTCCCTCACCTCACAACCTCACCCTGACTGAGTCTCCAGCAACACATACACTCAGAGCTGGGGATATTGATGCTGCTGCTGCTGCCACCAGCTTTTGGTTCCTTGGCACCAGTGCTGAGACCTGAGGACGTGAGCCTGGACAGACTTTGGCCACCAAAATATTAGTTACTGTTTTGTGATGCTTCTCAGTATTTGGGAAACTGGGGGACACCCAACTGTAGCAGCTAAGGCTGGGCAGACCTTACCAGCTCTGGTGCTGCACAGAGTGGAAACAGCTGCACTGCTTTCAGTGCAGAACCCCCACTAAAAGTTGTGCAGATGATCTCCTGAGCTGCTCAGCCTGAGCAAGGACTCCTTGGCACCAGTAATGTTCTCAGATAACTGGTCAGTCGAGAATCTGGTTTAACTTGGAACTAAAGTGGTAATAGTGTTCAGGAATTAAATACTTGAATTCTGCTAAAGAAACAAGTTGAAATGTCTTGAAATAACCAATCAACCCACCCAACCCCAAGTTAAGTCTCCTTTTCATTTGTTACAATCAAATATCAAAACTCAAGAACTTTCCTTTAAAAACATGAGAAAACCTTCTGAAATTTGTGGCAACATATGAAGAATGATTTGATTTTCACCTTCATCTCTTTTGATTGGTCAGTTGTTTTCCTTTTACTAACCACTCTGTTTAGCTTACACACTTCACAAACTTGAAGAAAAAGATATTAGTTTCTTTTCTTTTCTTTTTTTTTTTAAAACTACAATTACAGGAACAAAATGAAAAGAACATAAAGTAACTCAATTTTGTGAATAATAATATTAATTCAAATTTACCAGTATCCCAAGCTATTTCTGCATCAACATAGTAACATCTGAACAAATATGTGATAACGTGTTGTGCTTGATGAATGGATATACAAGCATAGCAAATAAGAATTCATGGAATATTAAAGTTTTGAAAAATATTTCCCTAAAGAGAACACCATAATTGGATCTATAGTCTAGTCTGATTAAATCCACTGTCCTGTCTCTCAGTGTAATTTAGAAGCAGGTGTCAGAATGCTTGAAGTACCTAGACTGGACTAATTTATGGAACAACTAACAGCAATGAATAATCTTCCTAACATGTGGAGCCTGGTGGCAGAATTATGCTATTTCTAAAAGAAATTAAAATGGTTAATTTAACTTACCGACTGTAGGTGTGTTGGCTGCACTGAGGGAAGCAGAAGAAGATATTGAGGAAATGCTCTCTGCACGGGCCAAGGGAGCTGCAGGAGGTGGACTTGAGTTAGAAGTCAATGGAGGGCTGAATGGCCTAGGCTGAACAAAAGAGATTACAAGAGTATTACACAAAGAGGTTTTAAAGAGATGGAAAAAAAGACTGTAAATACAAGAGCTCTTCATTTCATGCTCCAATCAATTTCATAGTGTTTCTCAACGTAGTTCCTTTAATGCTTTATTTACCCTAGCTCCTAGTGTAAAACAGAGAACCCATACTTTCCTTTGGAATTAATTCCATTATTTTAGAGATTATCTTTATTAATTTTCTGTCTAGGTAATTACGTCTAATGTATTTGATTATGTAGCAGCCTGTCAAGAGCTGTGCTACAACAGTAGCAGAACCTAAGCCTACAGCCCTATGTATGTGTGCAGCAAATGTGGATTTACAGAGCTAAAAAGCTAATAACAAAGAGTCCGGCAGAGGACAACTGAAATAGTTGGGACTGGAGAATATGAGAGAGAGGGGCAGGCTGAAGGACCTGAGTTTGTTCAGCCTGGAAAATAGAAGCCTAATAAGGGATCTGTTAGCAATCTTTTACTAGCTTAAAGTGGAGTCAGGCTCTTCTTAGAGATACAAGAGCTACAGCAAAGGAAATTTCAGGTGAACCTCGTGAATAAACTGTGGGACGGGCTGCCCAAAGAAATTGTACGAGCTACCTCTCTGGAGGTTTTCAATTTAGATGCAATTTAGAAGTCAGTTCTTTGAGCGGCATCTTCAAAAGTCCCTTCTATCCGAAATCTCTGGATGGTTTTATGATTCACATAAGTGTTAAGATATTAAACTAACTAACGATCATTTGGGATTAACCTATTTTAAAGGTACTGGAATCCCTGGACTGGGTAGCTTTTTTAATATATTTTGATTCTATCAGACTTGTTGCTGGGTATGTGGCTTTTACAGACAATGGGAATTGTAAAAGGAATTGATGTTTAATGTCACTAAGACAAGTGACAATTTTCCCCTTGTATCCAGATAATAGCCAATTTCTAAAACAATCGTATAAAATAAAGGTAGCTTTCTGCAGAATCATACTTCATAACACAACAGTACCAGCTAAATTCTTCTCTTTGATTATGATGAACACGAAGAACAGATTTCTTGGTCTTAGAGTAACTACTACGACTTTGTATTGGAATGGGAATAAAAAAATCTCAAAATGAGCCCTATTCTGACCTAATGGAAATGCAAAACAGTTTAAAAATGTTTTGGTTTTGTCAAAGCATAAGACCAGAATTTTTGCTGATAACAACAATATGGTGAAAGTATCTTGCTACTTTGAAAGACAGCAAGAGGATCTTACCACGGTAACATTTTCCAAGTCAGTAAGTCAAATGAAACGCAAAGAATCCTAATATTCAGGGGAGATTAAGCATGGCTTGGCCTGATACGCTGTCTGGGAATTTGCATTCTTTGCCACATTCCTCACTGGCATGTGGACCTGCACTGCAGGCAGCGAGCAGAGATGCAGGCAGAGATGCAGGCAGCAAGCAACCTCTTTCTACCCGGACGGACAGCTGCTGCTGCATTCTGCCACCTCCCTTCTCCACCAACCAACACCAAGGGCAAGGAGAAGTCACAGCTGGGTTACTTGTGTCAACACATGATTGATAAAGATCTCGTTAATACCATTCATTCCCCAAAGCTTTGGTGATATGCTGAAATCAATGGAGCTTTGTTAATAACTTCGCTAGTATTTCACCTTTTGAAAACTTCAATCTCATACACGTGCTACCCTTTCATTACCAAATTATTGATTTGTTCAATGAAAAACATTCAGCTGAATATAAAAATTATGGTTTGGACCTTTGTAGTTCTGTTAAGAATTATTTTGCTATAGAAACATAGTTACCATGATCAACTTCCATGCCTGTCTGTTGATACTGAAAATCTGCTTATGTGGTTCCTTGAACATTAGGTGGGATGTAACTATTGTAGCAGTGTAAATGAACCATATATCTAAAGTCAAATTGCAATGGAAAAATAAAAAAACACAATCAATACGTACTATTTCATTAATCCCACTAAGTTTAGTAGTAGTAGACAGCTTTGGTCTTGAAGCAGGCCTCGGAGGGGGTACAATGGTGCCTACAGAAAGAGGAGTTGTGGGTCTTGCTGAAAGAAAGCAAATTTAAGGAAATAAATATTATAAAGGTCACACGGAGTATAAATACATGTTTACTTGAATAAAATAACTGGAAGTTATGTTTCTATTAAAAGTTCCTATTTTACAAGATCTGTTTTATAAGATTTACTACTAATCATAAATGCTTTTAAAATAAGGCCATATGATACCCTGAAAAGTGACTCTAAAAATGGCATCATGGGCTTTCTCATTGCTCTTAAATTAGTTTATACCAGCTGTTCTTGGAGGTTTGTATGTAAAAACATGAGTTTACCCAAGTTTCCTTTTGTGGTCTATATGGATTAATTCTATATTTATAGGTCTTTTATATGGAAAATTCAATGGGTATTCATATTTGGTCCTGTCTGACAACGGCATAACTACATTTACATGCAATTTTGTCCACTCAAATCTGATTTACTTCAGCAAGTATACACCAGTATAACAGATAAATCACTCTGTTGATTGTAAGAACACACTAACTCTCAGTCTCTTAGCCGAGCTACCAGAAGTAAATAGCAGTAAAAAAACCCCATACTGCTCCCATGTCCGTCTAAACCCAACAGAAACAACTAACAGATGGTGGCAGCAGTACAAAGATGCCAATTTTATACAGTCACTTTTCTGAATAGAACCAATAGAACTGTATTTCAAAGTAAACATTAGGTGACATCCAATGAGTACGCTAGATCTAAAATTACCTTCAAAATGGACTGAAATCTTAATATATAATCCTAACAAATATGTTGTCGCAACACATCCTACTCTCTCCCCTAAATTATTCTGGATTTGCTCCTATAATGCTATTTAAAACGCAGCTTTTAAGAATGGAGTTTTCTCAGTCATTCAGCATAATTCTGCCGTTGTTTAAACATAAGAGTTTCATCACTGACTTGAGAAGAAAATTAGGTTGATTCTGACCACATTCACCTTAAGAGTTGCAAACACAAACGTCCCCAAATAACTGAACTTCTGAAGTACCAGTCATTCCTTTAAAATTCTTATTATGGCCCAAGATGACAGTGCATGCTAAGAACTGAACAGTCTGCTGCAGTACCACGGGCACTCAGTGACTCATGGCAGACTTCTCCTTTGCCCCCTTACTGTGCAGTGTTACAGTGGTGTCATCCATGCTTCAGAGCAGTTGGTGTTAAAAATGAACAGTTTGAAATCCAATTCATTTAATTTTACTTAATCTGAACATACCTATACAAAGCCATTTATTTAGGAAAGGAATTGCTTTTGTGAATTCGACCACTTTGAGATCTCGCTGCTGTCTGACATCCTACAAAAATACATTCTTATTTCTAGAAAAGCAAAGCTCTGCATAGTTAAAAGAAAGCGGTGCCTTTTATTGAATAATTTGAATTTTTCTTCTTATTTCAAGCTGAATACTTACTTCATTGTCCTAACTTTCAAGGAAGTTGGTGCCAACAAGCAGTTTAGTACATTTTAAATAAGAGGATGAGATAATGTTAACATCAGGTGAGCAGTAATAACAAAAAGAAAAATTAGTCCAAAGCTTGCTTTTTGGAGTCAGTTATTAGCAAAGAGCAGTACACAATGCATGCTTGCCATACCCTTATTTGTATGAGCACGAGAAGACACTAAACTATAGTCCAGTAGAGCTGAAGATGATGCGGAAGAAATTTCAGCAGCAGTGCCAGTTTCTTCAATGAGTAATTGTTCATGGCATATAGTATTATTGAAAAGGTCACTTTGATCCTCAGAAGCACAGCTGTTGGAAGAATTCCCAAGCAAAGCAGAAGAGGCAAGGCAGGCATTTTCAGTTTTAAAATGCAATCTCTGGGGCTCCTTGTCTGCGCTTTTGTTTCTGTTTGTCAGAAGTTCATCAGCAAAGGAAATCCACTGACTCTGAGACCATGAAACACAGGATAAAGTACTGGTGCTCCCTGATGGCGCTGCTGTAACACCAGATTTGCACAAAGTGAGAATGGTAAAGTCTGGTGAGGATGGGCTTGTAGACCCAGAATCTGTCTGGTGTCCAAGCAAAGACTGAGATATTCTACACCCAGGCAAATCAGTGGTAGATGAGAAGGAGCTCCTATTGTGCTCTTTTAGTGTAGCTGAAGGAAAAGGGAAGAATTTAAACTAGGACCAGCACTGAAACGGTATAAAAATTCAATATTCAAAAAAGTATTCAATATCCACTTCATGAGGATTACCAGCCGGCATCAAAAAATAACTGTTCTATGAGGCTAATAATCCCATCACTTACAAATAATAAAGAAAAAAACCCAGCCACATTCCACATGCACTTCCTTCATAGTCCCAACTATGTCACTTTCCATTTTCCAGGTAAGCAGAAATAACTTACTGTGTTTGTCTCCACTTAAGGCCCTACTTCTCATGATTTCCTTTATTCTTTTAACCTCCTCCCTGTCACGGTCTGACTTCCTCTCATCTTTTCCTTTTTGTGTCCTACTCTATTTTTGTTTTCTCTTCATGGCTTTCTGCTTTTCATTTCTTTTAGTTATTTAATCAAACCTATCCTATCTTGTCCCTTCCAAACATTTTTCTCCCCGTTACCCTTAACATTTGTAATGGAAAGGCCAACATAAATGGCTTTTTGGTGAATGAATGAAGACAATGCAGTCATGAGATCTTGTTTGATATTCTTCTGTCTGTATCAAACCATATCTAGTGAGGAACTAACTACACATATGAGGCATCATCTACTCCATTTTACGTTCCCTCTCAGTCTACAGTCTTCAGGCTGCTGGAAAACAGTTTTCCACAAATTTTCCCTGCACTTGGCTGTTGCCTGTTCCAGAAGATGCCAACAGAAGCGGAAAAATGCAAGGTTAGTCAATTCTAAACATATTGCACATTGGCAAAGCCAGGAGCAACAACAGAGGGACATACAGAATCAATGAAGAGACCAACACCTTTAAAAGTTCAGATCAAAAGATCTGGTCTCTCTACAGTAGTCCTTTTGCCATGGACAAGTACATTTTCTAAGCTCACATAAATTGAGTTTTAACACAGCCTTCTCTTTCTAATAGGTATTTTATGTATCATTCAAAGTCTTTAAAATATTACTATAAATTCTATTCAAAAAGCAGTGTGGAAATATTTAAAACTATCTTTAAAATACATATGGATAAAAATGAGGAAGATAGAGAAGCATTTTTACAATACCAATAGCTGGCTAAAAAATGTCTGTTGTGTTTGTTCAAGATAACAAAGTTAGCTTTAACTTCTAATAAAGCAGGATTATTCATGGATAACCAAGGTTTACTTCTGTGCTGCATAAACCACTGTCTGCCCAAATACCATGGTAGTTTAAGTGTTCAATGATTAACACAGAGTTACAAAACAGTATCTAAAGAAATGTTTTAACAGTAAAAAGGAAAAAGTGATTTGTGGGACATGCTACATCATGATATGCAGATATGCTGTATACAAAACAACTAATTTATGTAATTTAACTTTTGGACTGAGATTTTCAAAAACTTTAAGCATCATCTTACTTATATTAACCTTCAAGCTGAAGATAAAACACTGATTTCAAGAAAAATACCACCAGATCAAAATTGTGTATTTTATAAAGTCTTTAGAAGTAAGCTTCAGGTTAGTGAGCATCAAAACTTGATTTAAACAACAAGATCTATGTGGATCTAGTATTTTTTTCCCCAGATGTATTAGTAATTTGTTATACTTCAGAACCCTCACTTTCTGTTCAATTCCATGGATCATTTCACAAGTGTAAACATCTTAGTTAACTCCTAGAGCAACGATCCTTTAAATTATTTAAATGAAGTTTGCCAAAGCACAGATGTCTTCTATCTAAAATCAACTTACGCCCTATATTCCACTGATTTTGACGAAAGGCATAAGCCTGTTTCAGATGTGAAGGGTTGGGTGGTTAACTCCTCCCAATAGGACTATAGAAGATGCTACAGATCCCAATTAACGGTCACTACTCATCAGCCAGGGACTGCTTTCTCCACAGTTCTGTTTCCAGGAGGGACTGCATGAACATTTTCTAACAGGCCTTGACTTCCCACTCATGTGTTACATTGTTACTAGTGACAGTAACAGTAAAAAATACTTGATACAGTAACAGCAACCAGCACAACAAATTAAGTGTCCTCCGTCACCTTCTACAAACTCCAATACCAGGAAAAGTTAGAAACAAATTATTTTGAGAAAGCACTACTTCTTTTCAGCATATTCCAGTAATATGTATCTCTACATCATAAAATAGAATGGTTAGAGTTGGAAGGGACCTTAAAGATCATCGAATTCCAACCCTCCCGCCACGGGCAGGGACACCTCCCACTAGTTGCGCAAAGCCCGATCCACCCTTCTATCTATTGATCGAGAGGAAAACAGCAAGAAAGCCCTGACTGGGAATAAAGAAGTTAGGTCTGTTATAAGTTTTGGATTATGAATACCTAGCTAAAAGAAACAGTGAACACTTCCTTTCTCAGGCACATGGGAGGAGAAGAGTCTCTATATTAAGTCAGAAGCAGCTGGAAAGTAGGTACACAGTAGATAGACTGAAAAGAACTACAAAAACAACGTATCTGCTGCTGTTTGTAAATAGTACATTCTGCTTTAAATGCCTCAAGATAGTCAACATAAAAAATAAATAATTTAAACAAATACTTTTAGTAAGTAGGTCCTAGCATAACCATAGTATCATTGTTTCAGTCTCTCCTTCCTTTTTTTGAACTAGATACTCAACATCTTCTCTAAGGCTCTTCAACACACTTGCCCCCTCTGTCTCCTTCTCTGCCTTTTGAAAGTAACATTCAAAATTCTATTTTTGTGATTTACTGTATTTTTTCCAAAGAACAGGTTTCAGGAAAGCCTGCCAGTGTGGTGCCTACGCTACTATATTCCTGCACCCCAAAATTCCTACTCAATATCTGCCCTCCCTCTCTCATACTCCTTAGCCCACCCTGTTCCTCCCAATATCCCTGTTTTCAGGTGGTACGAAGAGTCCCTCCTTAATTCTAGCCTCAGTCCTGCCATTTCTTTCTGGCTCCCCTTGGATTATGCACACACATCCCCTAACTAAATCATATGTTCATACAGGGAACAAGTTCTTCACAGCGAAGCTTGGTAGTGCCTTCATACTATGTAGTTCAACGGACTCTCCTGGAAAGAAGAAACCCACACCTAGTCACGGTGCAGCCCCAGTTTGTCTTATAGTTGTTGTGTCAAACCTACCAGCAGAAAAAATAAGATTATATTCTAGATAATGATAATTTTTTTATTTTTGAAAGTGAGAGACGGTGATAAAAAAGGCAGAAGCAAGACAGTATTTTCCTAAGGTTTCTAGTGTTTCCTCTCCCCCCTTGCTCCCTAGTTTGAAAGTCTGAAAAAATGCACTCTTAAGTTATGTATTACTTGTCAGACAGTGTACTGCTTTACAAAATTCTTTTATTCCAATAGTCAAAGCACATCTCCTTGCACTAACTAAAAAGCAACAAGGGCTAAAGGATATAGAGCAAACATTTTCTACTACCAAATATTTTACCCGAGGATGATGACGATGCCAAGGAAGCTGAAGAAGACGACTCAAGTGAACTGCTGAAGAGTGGATCCCATGCCAGGAGGTCACTGTTCCCCTTTCTGAATTAAGAGTTACAATTGGAATATAAATGGCAGTCATATATACTCATAAAAATCAGATGACAACTTCAGTAGTAGTTTGATAATATTACTGTTCTCATCTAAAAATAAAAAGTGCTTACAAAACGCAGTCAAGAAACTGATTTACACATAAAGAGACTGTCTAAACTGACACCTTGGTGCAAGTTTGTGAGTGGACATACTTCGTAACATCTGTTAAATGAATGGAATTTTCAAGAACACATACATTTTCAAATCCATTTATTTCAGTATATACATATATAAGCAATGTATGCAGACCTGTCCAAGGCTGGGGCTTGCAATCTTAAACCCTTCACCATGGAACACTACAGGACAGAAACTTAATCTGTCTTATTTAATTTTAATAAAAATCAGTGTTTTGTAATCATGTAATTATAAATATCAAGACAGATGACAATGAAATAAATACATTAGAAGGGGAAAACTAATAGAAATCTCCATTGTTACAAAACTACTCCGTAACTGTTATGATGCAATAGACACCTAAGATAAAACACCAGTCAGCTGATGGTTTCAATGAGTTTCCAATTATTAGATCAAAACGAGACCTAATTGCCACAAAACTGCATCTGATAGGATTTTGAATTTGAACTTACTCGTTAGTTGGAGCAGAAAGCTTTGATTTTGTTAACTCTTCACCTAAGCAAAAGATACAGTATTATCACCAAAGCCATGACACTCTAAAATTAAAATCTGAGCTTCATTATAAAAACAAAGTAAGCATTATCAGCTGCAGTCAGAAACTAATCACGAATTCTTAATATGGAAAAGAGAAAAAGCATTGTTTCTGATAGTATAAATTCAGATATTCCTGAAATACCTCCTAGTAGGACAGGTCTACACAGAGGGGGAAGTGGTGGTCACTTGAAATTTCTTCCTTAAATTATACTGTTTACATCAATATTGTTCTTCAGCAAATCTGGCTTGGTTTCCCACTGAAGAAAACCCTACAGGATAGAGACTAACACTCTGTCCTCTGTCCCCACGGCCGTGTTTTACATGTTTGACTGTAAAATAGAGAGAGTGTGCTCTGATGGTTTGTGGACCATACTAAACTTGAGGTGGTGGAAGGGTTTTAAGAACTTGCAGGGAGCCTTTTCCATGGGGTGCTCCCTTTGGCTTTTGGATGTGTTCATCACTGTCACAGACAGCCTCATCTGTGACGGGGAACAGCCAAATATACAGAAAAAGAAGAGATACCTAGAACTGACATGAGAAATATTTTTTCCTGTTCAAAATACAGATACTTA
Source organism: Thinocorus orbignyianus (assembly GCA_013400375.1). NCBI lineage: Eukaryota > Metazoa > Chordata > Aves > Ciconiiformes > Thinocoridae > Thinocorus > Thinocorus orbignyianus. Next base: position 20,410 of record VXBW01006017.1, read on the forward strand.
AGAAATCTATTTCTTCAACAATTAAAAAATCCATTTTCATGCTATGTTAAAAAACTAACGCTATGTTAAAAAACTTTCACGAAAAGTTAAAGATTCATACTTACTAGATGAATTTCGATTCATTTGTGCCTGAAACAGGAAAAAAAAAATTAGGAATAAATTCTTTCACCAACTATCAAATAAAACACTTAATAGTCCCAGAGTTCTTATTTCCACTGAATTTTCTATGAGAAACTTGGCTTTCAGTGCCATACAAAACAGTCTGAACTTGCAGAAGACCAGAACATGAGCCAGGACAGAGCAACCACTGTACACCCACCACACCACTAAGAAAAGGCAGGAATGAACATTGCAGGAATGAACACTGACAAAGAGAGCAGTATTACTAAATCCCTTTATAGGCTGGGGACAGTAAAATTAAACAGCTTATGTATCACGTGGCATTTATGAAAAGAAACATTCCTAAGGTTCTCCCCTCACTACACTTACTTGGTTTTAATCTAAAAATGTGAATAAAAAGCCATTCTGTACTTACAGGACTGTGTCTCTGCTTTCAAAATGAGGGGGGAGGGAAAGAAGAAAAATTATCATTATCACTTTAATATGCTATGTCAAATATTTTCCTTAATATCAGAGCTGTTTTTATTCAGATCTGACTATTATACTAAGATATTTTAGTACTATTTATTTCCAATATCTCGTGGCATAAAGGGTCATTCTGTGGATTGGCAGAATATGTCAAAAAAAAGCTGCAATGTAAATGTTATGTGCATCTATATTAACAATGAATACTAACTAGTGAACTATGTTAAAAGCCATGCTCAGCTTTTACACACAATATATTCAAATGTCTTTCTGCTGCTGCCACAAGACAAGGACTGAGTGCTCCCAAGACTCAACGTAAAGTTAAAATCTGAGAAGGGAGAGTCACTTAATGTTACACGGCAATAAAAGTGCAACAAAGATGATGCACAAGATGCACAAGAAAAGAAGAAAAAAAGAATAATTGAACTTGAATCTAGAATAAATTCTGAACAGTAAAATACATGTTTACACTAAAGATTCTTTGCCACTTTTCTCTACTATGCATTAAAAATACAAGAAACAAAATAACTTACAGATATTGCTGGAGAAAGAGTGATGTTCCCTATAGATAATTTTAATTCATCTAAGGAGGGCATGGAGCTATTATTTGGCTGGACAGGTTTTATTTCCACATGGAATCTCTTGGGTTCATCATCTTCAGAGTCGGAATCACTGGATGAACTGAAATCGTTCTCTTTGGTATGTTTTCTTCAGTTAAGGTGGAAAAACTTCAAATTCATCTGCTTAATCCATTTCATAATTATGCTCTACAAAACACCCTTATTAAGTGAACATCACAGATAAACATTGCTGCCTAACTGCTCTGTGCACTTAAACAGACACTTGAAATATATCTACTGTCTAGAATTCACAACTCAGTTACAATTTAGGTTTTATATTTAATTCTTAATAACAGTATCTTAATACATCTTAATAACAGTGCTCTGCTATGAAAGGCACAATGTCATATAACCAAACAACTGCATATTTGAAGGCATCAGGATAAATTAAAGATTCTACAGAAGCAACACTTCTGCATATTAAATGTATGATTTAATGATGACTCAAGTAGGGATTCTAATGTGTATGAAAAACATACAAATCCGTTTAAATCAGTGCCTTTTTAATTAGCAGCGGAATGCCCACACCCAAGCATTAATAGTAAACAGCAGCAGCAGCAGCCATTATTACTTGCCCCTTTTGCAGTGGCACTGAAAATTTTGCAGGAAAGGATGCCAGTTACACAGAAGGCTGCACAGTAAACTGAACAACGTCAGCTGCTTAAAGAACTACCATCCTTGGCAAGAAAGGAATCACAGCCCTCAAAATTAGCAAAACATACAGATTAATTTAGCCCTGGTTCTTTATACGCACAGGAACTTCGCTGAACAAAATGTCTATGCTAAGTCTTAAAAAGATGCATTTGTTTTGACATAAAAGAATTTGAAATTTTTCCTCTACATAAACATAAAAATTTCGTACCACCTAGGAGAAGCATACATATTCTATACCTCACTTCTGCTATTTTCACTTGGAAATATGCCAGCCATTCAAATTAAATGTCTTCAAACTCTTCTCTGACAAAGATTGAAAGTTGAACCCTAGAGACATTCTAAACCCATTTCAACTGAAAAAATCCCTGGGTCGCAGTGAGGAAAAGGTCAAATGTCTTCATCTAGAAAAGAAAGTTTCAAAGACAAGCTGTTTTTCATTTCATCAGATCTCTTGCCTTGAAAGTTATCATTGAGTTTCGAGATTCATTTCTTACAAATCAGGCAGCTCTTCTAAAGTGCTTGCCCAACACTTAAGACTGAACTTATTAAGACTGACTGCCATTGTGGTAAAATAATGTCCTCCAACAAATCGACTCAAGAGTTCCCCTCAACCGAATAAATATCCACTCTTGGAGGCTAAGAGAGAAACAGGAAGGGAACCAATAATTTCCTGAATCTGGTCAACATTTTCAAAAGCTGATGCACTACCTGGCTGACAGAGATTGCAAACCATTGTACTTTTTCACTGCATGCAGGGCTTTTTCTATTCTTTCACAACAAAAAGGATAATGTAGAAAAGGATGACCAGACGAATCAAAGCATTTACAAAGCATGAATGTTGTTCACTCTTCTCTGCCTTCCATAAAATACATGCAAAGCATGAAATAACATCCCTCTCAAAGCTGGATAAAAGTTTTTCACTTTTACATCAATTTTGTAAATAGGAGATAGCATTAATTGCTTTTATTGGTAAAGGAATCTTCAATGTGGGCAACAGAGGCATCTTCTGCTAAATTGATGAAAACAGAAGCTGTGATAATGGACTGGCCCAATTTAAGGTGCTTACCACTTACAAGTTTTTGCAATTTAAGGTAATTGCAAAGTGTAAGTTTATGTTTTATCTGCAGGATCCCATGAATACATTTCTTAAAATGAGCTATCTTGCTAACATACTAGGCTTGCTTGGATCTACAGCAATTATTCCTAGTTCTTCCTAGGAATAAGGAACTTTCCCTCTCTCTCTGATAGGAGGAATAATGAGGACCAGAATTTTTTCCTTCAAGGAAAAGCAGAGAAAAATCATGGCTCATAACAAAAATACATTCTGCATATCAAATCTATTATTAAGAAGACAATAAAAGTTCAATTTAGAAACAGCATTTTGTGTAATGGCTTCAGAAGTAACAGAAATTGTATTTCTGGACTGTTGGAGCTCCCAGTCTTTCTAAGGGTGTTATAAAAAAGCGAGAGAGTGCAGGTATAGAACAGATAACCACTCGCTATGCTAAAAATTTTGCAAACTTTAGTTTACAAATTCTCTTGACATATTTGCAAGGAGAAAGATCTGCATGGTCATCTTAAAGCTTTTTTTCAGGCTTTTTTTTCTTCTTTTCTATTGTCTTTTTATTGTCAGACAAAACTCGTCTTCTTAAAGTTTCCAAGACATCTGATGTAATGTTTGATTTTTGCACACACACAAAACCTAAAGCAGACAAAATCGCGCATGTTATGCAAGAGTGATGAACGTAAGAATACAAGGTTGCAGCATAAGCATGAACGTCATTCATCTTCCTTTAGTTGACACTTTAATGAGTACTTTCTCTCTCCAAAGAATTATATTAATATCAAATAACTTGGCACAATAATAGTGAAAAGGATATCCTGAGTTGCTTCTGGTTTAATGCTGTATCCTTCGTCATCTACATCAGGAATGTTCTAAAACCAACAAAAAATATGATATTAAGAAATAACTAAAAGCCAATGTTGTTCTTACATCAGACCGAATTTTATAAAATTGACAGATTAAAAGTTGGTTATGACAGCTCATGAGAGTTATTCACCATTAATTATTACCATTATCTCAAGTTATGACCTGTAGTGCAGAAGTAGAGTGACAAGATACCTCAGCAACAGAACACAACAAAACAACCTCCAAATTTCCTGCAAAAACTGGCAAATTTGAATGTATCTGCTTTCACTGGTGCTCTGACAAAAAAATCAGAAATCAAAAGAAGCATTTTAGCTTTACTACTGGGTGTTGAATGTGCCTACAATTTTCTCAGTCCCAAATATTTTCCTAATTTCTACTTCTAATTCTGTCAGTGAAATCACAGGATGCTCTGATGGCACAGGAGCAAAACCACTCGATACTTTTATGTACCATTCCAGGTTACACAGGCTGCAATGTCCTCTCCCTACATGGAAAGGCAGCAAGCCAGCACTTTTGGTTCAGCAAATAATATTCACATTAATTAAAAGGCATGGATGAAACTTAAATACAAGTGCTCAAAATTGGGTTCTTTACACATCTCCAGCAATATCCTCAATTTTCAAAGCTAATAAGCTTCTGGAGACTTCAGACTAGTTCTGTTTTTCAGTTCTTGCAGGCAATTAATTATAAATTGGAGAGAATTATGTTAAAATAATTTTGAATGCTTGGCTAAGCACTTGTTTTCTTAAAAAGCTTTGAAGCAGAGAGAAACACCTCTAACATAATAATCTAAATTTTTAAAAAGTGCAAAAAACTACATATATTATATGTAAAGGGATAAACTTTGATATACAGATATTTTCTTCATTCAGAAGAGCCCACTCACAACTTTGCATGCATAGGTAGTCTGTATGAATTGTTCAAATGCCTCAGGAAGTTTATTACACAAACCTCACAACCCAAGTGCCTTAAAAAAGTGGCAACTTAGGGAGTTGGACTAGATGATCTCTACAGGTCCCTTCTGACTCTGACAATTCTGTGGTTTTACCAGTTATAAATGTCTTATAAAACTGGTTAGATTCATGTTAAAAAGTGATTTATTTCAGTGTACCAAACAGTTCATTCTACCAGAAAGTAGGTACTGGGACGCAGTTCGACCACTAGAGATATATATACAGTATGCCCAAAATATACCTTATTGTTACTGTTATAAGTCATGAGACACAACAAAATGACTTACACTGGAGACTTCAAGTGGACTAACAAGGAACCACTTGACTTCACCTAAAATTTGAAGCCAAATTTAAATCACTTTGAATAGCTTTTGAATTACAGAGGAAGATACACATAAAAATGCAGATATCTTTTTACAGATATCACAAATGGCATGTTTGATATTTTAGTAAGAAAGATTTTCCTCTGTACAGCTCTCTAAATCTAGCACTTCTGAATTACATGGAATAAATTCAAACATATATCAAACTGTCTGCTAATAAAAGTTAGAAATACAATCCCGTATAGGAGATGTAATAATGTACCAAATTAAATAGCACATCAAACTAAGGCCAAAAAATAATCTTTAAGCTCAAACCTTAAAATATGGAACATACAGATGCAATTTCTTGAAATAATTTTAAGATCTGAATTTCACTGCTATTTGATTAAAAAAAAAAAAAACAACAACAAAAAAAAACCCCAAACCAAAAAAATAGAGAAGAAAAAGAATGTAACAAAAAAAAAAAAAACGGTAGTAAGAGTAGGATCACACGGTCCAGTACCTTAGCTCTACTTGCTCAAATCAGGGTTCTTAGCTACGCTTGACCTCAGGCCGACCTTGTTTATATACCAAAAGCCACTAATGAAACTTGACATCAAAGTAAACAGAACAAAAACATATAGCTATAGGGTAGGTACATTTCCCTGCAATACTACAACTTCTGAATTCTGAGATTATTTTAGTTCTCATAGTAGGCAATTTTTAATAGATCAGGATCATTCATGGTTAAGATGAATTGAAAACCAACAAAAATCTTTAAATGCACGACACTTAGTTTTTCTTCCAGCTAGGCCACATATGTAAAGGATATTATTACTGGGCACATACAGCATGTACAGCATGGCTGGCAAATCTGACTATTTTGATACAAAACTGTGAAAGAACTTAGTTTGCCCAAGTCATTTTCATTGTATTATTTTTAATTTACTGAATAAGTTCTAGGATAAAGTAAATCCTTAGAAAGCACTAAAATCCTAAAGAATTACATTTCTTTCTTAATATTTTCATGTTAGTTATTTCTGATCTTGCAAAGATATTTGAATCATGCATTCCTCAGCAACAGCACTTTACCACATAGCGTGTATCAGTAACTTCAGATACAAAATCATAGTTAATACATGCATAACAGAGATGAATGCTTTATAGCTTAAGTTCTGAACACAGAAACTGAAAAATTCCTTGCTTCTTTTTCAGTAGGCTGAAAAAAAATTACTACTTCTTTCTAAGACTGTGAAGAAATCTTAATTTGTACTTTTTTCCCTATTTCTAAAATTTAAGTACAAGTAATTTAAAATGTCTGATTCTACACAATGTATACAGAGTGAGAAATAATCTGCATTGCATTTTCAGCTTTGTCAATCATTCAGATTGATCATGTATCAATTTATGATCACTCTTAAAACACCTGCTTTCATTGATGAGACACTGAATTTATATTTTCTGTAAACCAATAGAATAAAAGGTTGGAAAAGATACTTAAAGTACCCTTGTATTGAAAGACAGACTGTGTCCTATACAAGCAAAATGGTATCTCAAAATCTTACTTACAGGTTAAGTAATCATCACAAAATAATGTTTTCAATATTTTGAATGGTTGAACAGGTGAATGATTCTGCTTTCTGAAAAATCAGAATTTTATTTAATAATCTGAATTTTGTAGCAGTAGTAGGGGATACAGCATGTTGAGATGCATATTCACAAATCTGATATTAACGAAGACATTTACATTTTCTTATTCCATTCTCCACACTGCTACAGTTACAGAACTGTATGTTATGTTATGGAAAACAGTGCTGCTTCTAAGTATCAGTCACATAACACAGACAAGACTCAATTCACTGATCAGAGGAAAAAAACTACAACCTTCATGCATGCATGTGTCATTTTTGAACTTCAGTACAGAGGAAGATCTTTGCAAACTTTGGATTTCTGTAAGAAGTAATTATTAATACAGTGGGGATGCAGGTCTGGTCTAGCTCCCTACCCAAACACATTATTTATATTCTTTGCAGTAAAAATAAGCTCAAAATGGATGTGAATTCTGCAGAAGTAATTGGAAAATTGGATTTCCTTGGAAGAAGGTTTCACATTCTCAGATGTTCTGTTAATCAATAAACATATAGCTATAAAAACAACAGTTTTCCCTGTGTTTGTAGATGCAATGTAGCACATTACTGATTAAGTAAATATATAGTTTCAAATATACATTTAAGAATTAGGGCTTATAACTCTGTCTTTGTATTGATATGTTCTACAAACTTTCCGTGGTGAATTATTTAAAGAGATAAAACATAAGAACATAACAATATAATGAAGTAAAACTACCTATAGAAAAAGCATGCGGACTAAGCATCCTACAGCCAAAACTTATATTTATTAGTTTTGGTGAATACTTTGTCCCAGTTTCCTTGCTCTGTCCTATCTGTCATCCAAAATCCACACCGTTACCATGTCATCAGTTCCTCTGGTTTACATACAAAGGACAAGAGAGGAACACATGTAGTATCTTGCAGTCTATCTGCTTCATTTGGTCTTTCCTCAGCAACATCAGCACTGCTCACACATTGGTCACTGGTCAAGAAGCAAAAAACATGCACTGCAGATTGGTTTCTGACTACTTTCTCTTCTCTTGGCATATCTACAGTGTTTTTGAGGGCTCTTTATCAGGTTTTTTCCCAGGGCATGCTTCCAGGTACAGCACAGCTGAACATCTCACTGTTTCTTTTTCTGTCAAATGAACTTTCTCCCATTTTACTGAACTGGACTGATTTCTTGTAATCCAGATGAGGACCAAAGCAAATGCAAAAGTAAGCTGTTGGATCTCATACTCTGGAATAAGAGAAAAAAGAGCCTCTCCACTTTTGACACATTTGACTTGGGTATAGCCTTAGGTTAAGACAGAATTATTACATGTTATCAGCCTCCTCTCCTTGGGATGCCGATTAATCCAAAAGACACAGAGAAAGAGAGCAGTTAGTTAGTTCCTTCCTTTGCCAGAGATCCAGAAAGAAAAAAACCCACAGCTATTCAAAATGCCCCTGTCTTGTGCTCTGACCACAAAGTCTCATATCCTCTATCAACAGCAGCTATTCAAAATATGGCAGAACTAAGCATTAAAAAATGCAAATAAAGAAAAACATTTGAAATTCACTAAATATATGACTACACTTGTGTTCCATTAATTAGAGTTTGATCGTTCTGTATAATTCCACACAACCGTAATTGTGCTATGCTCATGTAAATAAGTTAATGAAAAGTTTTGGAGGCATTGACATACATATATATATATATATATACACACACACATATATATATATATTTCCTGCATTCCAGTTTCAGCATTATATTCAGTGCATCTGTGTCTCCCTTCTTAATTACTTTTGAACTTACTGGACAATTTCAAATGGATTTGACAGACAGGGGACTCAAGGATAATTACATTAGTATGCTCTTCATGAAAATAGGCAGCCAAGTAGAAGAAGGAGATCTGCAAGTATCCCAACCAAAAGAAGGGTAGCAATCCAAATTTGGATCTTACTGGACATATGTGGAACCTTGTAAATGCTTCCCTAAAGGAAACATTTCTACCAGAGCTCGCAGCTTCCTAAAGTCATGGCAAACCCATGGGAAACAAGACAATTACTTCTGCCTTTACAAAAGGCATACAGAGCCAGACTTCAGTTGCTGTGTCTCTCTAGTGTGCACACATGTAACTTTCTACTTTTCTTAACTATCAATGTTTAGCTTAGTGGAAGTTACAAGTGGAGATTAACATATAACAACACAGGAATTTTGAATCTCATGACACACTGTCATCTGTATTTAGACAGAGACTGCTTATTGAAGAGGTCAACCCTTTTTTAACATACAGAAATTCTCAATTCACAGTAGCCTCCTTCTTCATGAGTGTAGAAAAACCTCTCGTACCAGTCACAAAAAATTATTGATAAGAAATAACAATTTATTCAAATGCATCACATTTTCCAATATATGTAATCTGGCAGTTACAAAAAGGATGAGCATAAGCAGATGGCTTGCCACAGCAAAATTTGAGAACTTGGATTTCGGTACAAAAGACAATTTTTAGAATCAACTTACTGTTTCGTTTTCTGGAAACACAGAATATAAGTTGAAACACACTGAGTTATACATTTTTGGACTAATAAGAAGGCCCTAGAGGTATTGATTACACACAGAGGTCCACAATGTCATACAGAATGTATTGAAGCAAATTCTTACTGGATCCTTAATTCTAAAATTTCAGTACATTTAGCTCAGTGCTTATAGCTAGAAATAATTGTAGCATTGTTATCCCTTACATTCCTTTCACGCAATTAAAATCCTTGACAAATAAACAAAAAAAGCTTTTATAAAAAGATTGCAGTAATAGCATAAAAGCCAGTCAGAGATTTTCCGTGAGCAAAGCTGACTTTAAATAAAGGCAATTTTCTGAGGGCTGGTCCTCAGTATTTTCCAGCAAACACAAGCGATAATTGCTTTCATTAATATTTTTTTCCCCCATAATACTTTTCCAACTTCAGTTTCTTCAAAAGTGTAACTTATTGCAAAGATCCATGTGAAACAAATCCTCATAACAACGTAAGTGGCTGTAACGATTCAGATCAAGTTTGAAAAATTAAATAGAAGGAACCCTTAAAGGAGAAAAAAGATAAAAAACATTTGAAATGGAACCTTTCAGAAGAGAACGCCAATCTTAAAATGTGTAAGGACCTCGAGTTGCTTATTTGTAAGAGATGAAAAGAATCTCATCCATGATATACTGCATGATTTTTAAGAGAATAACAGTGATGGTTTCTGCTATTAAAGCATTCTACCACACAGAATAATACTGTTGCTTGTAAAAATCAAGAAAAAACAATAGATGAAATTTAAAATTCCAAAAGCAATCATAAAATGTTGGCCATAAAAAAAGAGAAGTGTCAGGTTTGTTGTTAGACCCTATGAAAGTTAGTCTTTTTTTTTTTTTTTAACCAAATGCAAATTACACCTAGACAGGACAATTACCTTAGATGATCATATGGTGTACCTCATGCAGCCAGAATGAATGATGCACACATTTACAGCTGAATTTTTTTAACTAATTATTTTGAAAAAATGGAGAGACCAAAATAGGAAAATAAAAATTCCAAGTCAAAATCAGTTGTGGTTCACTCCAGTGACTCAATCTGAACTGTCAAAAGGTATTATTTCTATGAAAAGCCTGATAATTATAGGGATAATTCTAAAGGTATTTAACTTTAAATGTAACCAAGAGAAGAAATTTGCTCTAATCAAGATGAATTTGCGCAGGATAAAATAACTGTCTTGATGATGATCACAAGGCTGTTCTTACACGTGCAGTTCTATTACGGGGCAAAACTTACTTCTTCTAATTTAGCTGGAGAGTTTTACTAGATTTTTTTTTTAAACCAGGTTTCTCAAAGGAAGTTTTAATATTAGATACTAAAAGTCCTAGATAATAAATGTAAAGAAGAAAATCCACAAAATCGGTGAACTTTGCTAATTAAATTCTTTAACAAAATTGGCACCTAAATAAATTTAATTTGCTCCTGTTACTTATTTGAATTTTATAAATGAAATTGTACGAGGGACCACAGATCAAACTGACAGCAATGAAAAACATGCTATTAATAAAGTGCATCTAGAGATAGTGTATTTAAAGTCATATTTTTAAAAGCATATTCCTACACTCTAGTGGCAGTGATAGCACAACCCTATTGGTATTAGAATGATTTCTCAAAGAAACAGTAGTAAGCAGAGAAATACAATGATGTAAAGTTGGATCCACAAGAAACTGGACTTAGAATCTATTAACCAATCAATTTAAACTATTAACTTGAAAAATACAGTAGCAAATACTTGAAGCAAAACTACCTTGTTTAAAATCTAAAATCGCTAGGAAATACAACCACGTTGCAGAAACACATATGCATATACTGCTAAAGATTATGTACTCAGCAAAATGAACACTTCAACTACATTATCAAAGTACCAAATCCTCTATCAGATAAACAATGCATTGTAGGGAACGTATAAGGTCTGTGGATGAATTTAATCAGACTGTAGTTCTTGACAATATTACCATATGAATTTGTTTTGAAAATAAGTCTACTTACAACAGAGTCTGCATCTGGACATTCCCTATTAAAAAACAAACAAAGAAACAACAACATCAATCCCAATTAGAAAATGCACAAATTATTTTATTCATACAATTCTGGTACTTTCATTAGTATTTTCAAGTAATTTGAAACACTGCATTTGACCCTTTTGCCTCTCACACTGTTAAAATTTTCACTATAAGTAATCCACATTCAATTGAATTAAATAAAAGCTGAGAGTTTATGCTCAGAATACCACAGAAGAAAAACTCAAAAGAAATGCCGAGAAAGCACATTCACACCACAGTGAAGAAAAAAAAAATAAAAAAATTAAATGCAGCCAGGAGTACTGCTGTATTCTGGATGAATACATTTTTAAGAGTCAGGCCTCTGTTGTTGATACGCACAACAAGTAGAAGTCACCAATTCTAATGAAATAGTACTTATGCATTTGCAAAACATTTTGGACAATAACCAGTTCCCAAAGAAATCAAGACTATTCTTAGAGGAATTCAGAGCTTCCCTCTTTTGGAATTTCATTCTTTAGTTGTATTTGTCAAGCACAGTTGCAGTCAAGTACTATAAGATGTCAGAAAAAATAATAGAGTACCCTCCTAAAAAGCACTTTAAAAGTGACCAAAAAAAGGCATCGGCAGAGAGGCAGTGATTGCAAGCACATTATTCACAAGTGTTACATTTTTTCTCCATAACTTTGATTTAAACAGTAGTATTTAAAATAAGGAATGACACTGATTCTCTGTAATGTCTGCAAAAAGCAGAAGCAATTACATTTACAGAACGTGGAAATACTTGAGTGACGCTCAAGTCCTCTCTAATTTACATCCTGACGAATAAGGCCGTGCCACTGAATAACAGTGTTTTTATGTGAGCAAACTGAACATACTAAACATGCACTTACAGAGAAAAAAAAAAAGGAAAATAAAAATATTGCATTCGAAATCTAAATCTTCTCTGAAAGGCTAAATTGGGTAAATGTAAAAACAACAGTGTTTTTAAAAACAGGCAAGAAAACTTGCTAATATGGAAACATCAATACGAAATTCAGTAAAAGACTGTTAAGGAATTGACAGTGAGATGAAGGATCCCATCTCCTCTGAAAGCCTCACACAAAAAAAAATGTATGTGACCAAGTTTGTAATTGATTTAGTCTTATCTCCCTCTGCTGGCTAAACTGAATTTATAGCAACAGAAAGAGCTATTTTATAAGTAATTTTAGAGGTTGAAGAGGCAAAGTATTCATTAGACTCTCTCAAACGATGTTAGAAACAGATTTTCCGACACGAGGTTTTAAAAAGTGCCTTCACAAACAAGACAGTCTGAAGTACATAAAGGTTAAGAAACGTGAAAGACATGAAGCAAACTACAACAAAAGCAATTCAGCCCATAATGAAGGCTTTAAAAATTAGCGAGCTAAGAAGTGTCAAAAATAACCGCAGATCTACTATCATTCTGAGGATCTTCAACAGCACCTCTCAGGGTCTGTTCTTGAGATACGAATTAAAACTCAATAGTTTGCAAATTCTGGAAGTGGAAAATGAGGATATCATGTTCTAGATAGATATGATATTACTTCACTAGACGCATGATCTTTCTTTTAAGATTAAAGATCTAGGTCATGCTTCTAGTATAAGATAACATTTCAGCAAATGGGGATTCTGTAAGGGAATTTAAGGATTGTAGACAAAAAATAAAGCAACCAAATCATGCAAAGCAGTGGTTAGAAATAAAATTCTTGACTAACATTTATAGTAATAGATAACAGAATACTCTGTATTTCCTTGACTAAAACCATTCCTAGACACAACATCTAGTTTAGGTTTAAAAACTGTAGTGATAAACTGAAAAGCCTACAAACCATGAGAGTTTTTCTAGATGTGGAAAGCTTGCCCTACGACGCAAGCTTACAGCCTAATTTAACATGAGATTATGAAAGGACTTGACCTCTACGTGCAGACAAGTTTCTGATGATAGAGTTTTATCATGTATAGCCTACAACAGGATCATCAGCTGAAGAATAAATCAGACAAAATTTAGACTAGCAAATTTTTTTAAGGAGATCAGAATATTTTACTTCAGCACATAATGTTATTTATTTGTGATGTTCCAGTTAATTTAGAAATTCTGTATTAATGCAAGAATGTCTGTAAAAGCCTATAGCATGTGCTACATTGGTGGCCAGTATCATGCCATCTTTCTGACCTAAGAATCTATTCATTTTTGTATGGTGTGCAATTATATAAAGAAATAAAATAGTACAAATCAAATTTCAGTCCAACTTTTTGAAAGCAAGGCAATTCTTTTCCCATTTCAGAGTAGCTGAGCTGATTACATCATTGTGTCATGAACATTTTTTTTCTAGAAAGAGAAACCTATATTATCTTTCTTTCAACATTAAATAAGATGTCCTTGGGGAAAAGCAACTTTTCTAAAAGTATTCAGATACTACAATGGGTAAGCCTGCAAAGGTGGAATGTGTTTCCCAAAGTACAGAAGCCATTTTTTTCAGCCTTCAGTGCCCAAGAAATTTTTCTTTCTGTTACAGGCCAAAGCAAAACATGATCTCTGAGTAAGGATACATTGAGTCATACACCTGGGAAGAGTTAATTTGAAGCTTCCAGGCCTTTGCTGGCTCCAGAAAACTACTAAGAGCCCTAAATCTTTGCTGGGGCCACAATACATTTCATCATCTGCCAAAGAATGAATGGAAGGAGATGCCTGGCTTGCAAGGAGATTTATAACACATGTGGCATGAGATTAGTTTGAGTAAGAACCCACGTGGTAGCAAAATAATTATTTTGTGAGACAATAAAAGCTGACAGCTACAGAATTAGTTCATACAGCACTACTATCAAAATTAGTACTTTGCAATTAAGGAAGTGCGAGACACAACAGGTGAATGACTGAGCAGACTTTTTTGCTGCTACTTGATATGGTAACAGCTTTGTATCACAAAAAAACCTGTGATAAATAACTTCCCACAAAGAATGGGCTACTTTAAAAAGGGTACTAAAGCTGTTTAAAACACCAATATCAACAAATATTTGTAACATTCCTCTAAACTTCTGTTATAAACCCATTTTTTTGTTAACGTCAGCTAATGTCTGTCTCCATACTTTTACTAGTTTTCATACAAGACAAGGATTCAAGATGGAAATATACTTACACAGATTCAGTATCTTTTTCTTTCTTCATTATTCCTGATAAACCAAAAGGCTTCCTCTTCCGTGGTTTTATCCCTATAAAACAAACACTTTTCATTTAAAGATCAAAGAGATAAGTATATATTTAGCAATGTTTAGCCAATGCCAAACACAGGTGAATACCAATGCAAATCCATTTTAAATGATGCCACAAGTTATAAAAAATCTAACAGTGGAGATACGTATAGAGTCAAACTAAAGGAACATTATTCCAAACTGCTCTTATGTTACATACCGACCAAAAAATTACATTAAAATACGGTTCAACATCCTAGTAAGTCCTTTTAAAACTGATTTGAATGGTACATCCAACTCCTGAATATGCAGACTATCACTCTTTTTTTTTTTTTTNGTTTTGAGGAAAGAGACTCTGAACACACAATCTCAACAGGAGCTGATCCTGAATAGTCAACACACTTGGATCAGAAACTGAACCCTGCCTCTCCTAGCTACTGCAGTTCAGCACCCTGTTGTTATTTCCCTTCATGTTTCCAGTAGCTACAAGCCCCCATCTCTCCAGGAAGCAGGATCTTGGTCCCATAAAAAAAAAAGAGAATGTCTCTCAGCTTTCCTGCTGATGCTGAGATCATTTCCCAGTGCTGTAGCCACCTCTTAGGCTGGCTTGCTCTGAGTCTGGAACTGTGCCTCTCCTCTCCCATTTCTTCTCTGGTTTTAGGACTCGACACATCTAGCTATGATAGAGGAACAAAGTTTGGTTTCATACCTGTTTAATGTATAGAAATTAAAATACATTTAAATATTCCATCAGACTTATTGGCACGTCTGCTTCTCTCCCCATTTTTTGCTGAAGCAGAATAGACTGCCAAACAAAATGACTAAGTGCAAGTGTCTGATCCAACTAGTCTACAATTTTCTTTTGATGTATGATACTACTGACAGCATGCTTTTGAGCAAAATGGTGGAAATTATTTGGTTTCCAGAACTTAACAACTGACAATTCAAGCACACCACTTAAAAAACCCGTTATATTCCCCTTTACCGAAATATATTCCACAGCAAACTTAAAACTTCTCAAACCAGTTAGCTGTAAATTCAGCCTATCCTATATTTTAATAGAGACAGAACTTGCTCCAATATTGTTTTTAAATCCTAGTCTGGGCTTTATTTTCTTTCTGTGCATTATGCAGCCCAAAACAAAGACAAATAGCTTATGAGAGTAGTTTCTGAACACGGATGGTCTCTCCTTCAGTCAAAAAAGATTCTAAGTCTCAGCTGCAGTCTTGGCAACTAAAAAGTTGTCGGCTGCTATAGCTATACTGTCAACTCCTCTGTCCCAAAAGTAAATACATAGTTTATGCAAATAAAGCAGTTCTTTACCACTTAAAACAATCCCCTAAGCACAATAAGCTACGCCAACAAAGAAAGGCTTTGCGACCATAACACTGCATTAGACTTGGGGTAACTAACTTGGCAACAATGGAAAGAGCCTGGGTCATGTTTTGACACTTGTAAATTAAGTTACAACACATTCATAAATGAACCAAATCCAAGCCTCGGCAAGGACGGGGTCTCAGCCAAAGTATATTTATAAGACACATCAAGACTTTCTGACCTTTCTTCTTTAGGCTTACAAAGTACCGTACGTCTTATTTTTTGTTGAATGTTGCTTCTCTAAAGGAAAATGGCTTTTTAGTCTGCTGGATATACAGATCCGTACACTGAATACCCTTCAATCCACAGTTTCAGATCCTTATCCACAGTAAAAGTAAAAAACTACATTACAACGACTCACCTTCAACTGCACTGGATGTGTTACATTCTTCAAATTCAATAGGGCCTTAAAGAAATTGCAATAAAGATTAACATTAGGTCAAATTTAATCTAAGATATTTTAATGGCTATTAATATTTCCTGAAAATACTAATCTAATTATAAATTTAGATGGTAACTGAAAAGCACAATTACCATGGCAATGGTCAAATAGATTGCAAAATCATACATGTACAGCAAATCATTAACTATTTTCACTTTTTCATGCTGAAAAATTAAAATATTAGTGCACACTGTCTATATACAATCCAATCTCCTATATTATAACAACCACATGAAACACCTCCAATTGGTGTCCTCTTCCCATTCAAAACTGCATCTCTAATACAGTACCAGTGAACAGTTTTCAACTGATCTTCTTTTAATGAACAAGAGCTATATAAAGAAAAATCAAAAAGGAAAAAAAGCACAGCTATAACCCTAATTTTGAGATTTACACTTTCTACAACTTTGTTAGTTCACACTTTGTTTACACTTTTTGCACACTTTTGTTAGTTCTTCTGTTTCCTCTTCATAGTCAGTTACCTAGACAGTTAAAAGTGGCACGTAGAAACTTAAACACAGCAATAAAGATTAAAAACTTTAAAAACATCATTGATTGAATTGAACAAAAAGAAGCAGAGAACATGAGTTAAGTGCTAATAATAATGAATAAATGTTCACATTCATTTATTCATATTTAATGAATAAATTCATTATTATGGCTTCTCATTACAGTTGACATAAGGGAGCAGACAACTGTCATTGCAAAGTCCTAACCCTCATTCTTGCATTCTGACCAGGCCAAGAATTTATTTAACCCCACTGTGATCCATTTTAGGAAGCAAACGTGCAGAAAAACCCAGTGATTTTTCTGTAGGACCTTTTTCAGGGAATGGCAGAATTGCACCAGCACTTGTGGAAATGCAAGGGAAACATCACACGCAGACAGGCACCATTACTTTCAGCCCATACTCAGAATGAGCCCTTTGGACCCTCTTTGGAGCAGTAGCTTCCAACTGTATCCACAGAGGGGAAAACCCAAGCATTTAGCATGCTAGCACTGTGATATCGTTTTGAAGGAGAGCATGCAAGTTTATAGGTACATTGCAGATAAGGCAGAGGGGAAAAAAAACCCATGACCAGTTCTATACTTGAGGGCAGCCAAAATCCACTCTGCCTTTCCTCCCTCACACTTATGCAACTACCTCAAGTGTGAGTTTAAAAATCTTGAAAATTTCAATTAATACCGACTGGAAGTGAAGCAATTGTGGAAACCTCAAATACTTTCAATCCTGCCCCAAAACACATCTGTTAGTACGTGCTCTGAGCTATTTATCTTTATTACGAAGTTCAGCATGATTAGTTGTGAACATCTACCATAACACCAAGAGCTATGCAATTTTCAGTGTGTTTTCATGTAAAATACAAAGAGTACTTGAAACCATTTTCCAAGATCTACACTTGTTCTCTTTTCAAAATGAGTACGTTATACTCTTAGTCCTAAAACAAATACCTGATATAAACAGATGTCAAGACATAAGAAACATGGAAACTACAAACTTCAGTTTAATTTTACATAGTACAGCATAGCAAATCACTGTCCTGCAATTAGAGATGCCACAATGAAAGTAAAAAATAATTTAGCTGTGAATTAACATTGTAAATTACACAAATAGCATTAATTTGTATTTGATTCATGCAGTTAAATATCTCAAATGGTTCTATTTGTAATGTGATCCCCAGTATGTATATTTAACTCTTACAGTTCAAAATTGTGTTCAATTCAGTATAAACACTACATTTTGACATCATTTCTCAAAACTGCAAAAGAAAAAATTCCCCTTTATGTCAAACAAATACAAAGACAATTGAGAAGCTGATAGTGTAACTCAATACTCACCAATGTTAAGCAAACTCAATCATTTCAGACAAATTAGGTAAAATATACCAGATATCCTCTTTGAAATTTTGCAGACTTCTAATGATTTTTTTTAAAAAAGAGGTGTGCTCAGAAGAATTTCTTGTATTTATTGTAATTAAGACCAAGTCTCCAAATTTTATCTACCAGCAAAAAAGCTCTGAGTGCTTGTAAAACTAGCAGCAGGATGAGAATTGAGGACTAGCACCTATTAATATGCCATTTATCATGAAGTAATTTTCTGGCCTCCAAATGAAGCTCTTGAGAGTAGACTATCAAAAGATCAATCTCAAACAACAGTCTTAACTGCCCTTTAAATTTCAATTATAAAATAATTTCAGATGCAAGTCTAACTATTCGATATAACAAGATGAAAAAGCAAAAAAAAAAAAAAAAAAAAAAATCCAGAGGAGTGGATTTAGAGAACTGTAGATGTCTGCATCCCCACACTGATTTCATCAACACTTTATTTTAGGAGTTTAAACTCTATTGTTCAAAATATATTGAGCAAGAAATTCAGAAAAATACCATAAAACATAGAAGCTGAAGAACAAATCCATTATTTCTACAGCACTACACTTCAGACAATACATTTTTCATCACTTTGCTAAGGATTCAACTACTTCTGTTTCTTGCTTCTATACATATTCCCATTTGGCCAGGAAAAAAACCCCAAAGCCAAACCAACCACAAACACTCCTTTCCAAAACAAAAACAGAAGGAGAAAACTGTAAACAACAGAGACATAAGTGTATTTTTAGAGAAAAACAGTACCCAAGTTTTTTCTGAATATCATATTTTTCTTTACCCTTTCCAGTTACTAGGGCTGATCCCCAGACTTTTAAGACTTTTACACTAAGCTCAGGTAAAACTCATCCTTATTTTGGATCAGTACTCTAACTTTCAATTCTAACACATGCAGAAAGTGAAGATTTTCTTTAACAACACATACAAGGTTCTGTATTTTACCCCTTACACTTGCCCAACACTTGTCTTTGAAGGTGGGTCTTTTTACAGCTTGACAAACTTTTTATTTCAAGAGACAAATAATCCATGCGCGGTACAGAAACACAGAGATCAAAGATCAGGTTAGCACTTTCAACTAGATTTAACAAAAGCTGGCTTCCCCCTCCAAAATTCATGTCACTCTTACAACACGTATTCTTTTCTCACAGAGAGGACTATAAAATGCAATTTCAAAAAACCTCAGTTACGAAAGAATTGCTTGAGATAGTAATGAGACAGCATAAATTTTCAGTAACCAAATCCTACTTCTCACTAAGGTCTATGAAGTTACGTTGGAAAATTTAAATGCAGTTTCTTCTTAATTATATCTATTAGCTTATTTTGTGATTCACCAAAATGGGCAGAGTTATCACAAGAGTCCCTTCTCCCTCATGCACACTCTTTCCTTCCCTGGCATCTATTAGCTGCATTATTGCAGTACAGACAAACAGCAATCGTGAAAACAGCATTTATTTATAACAAATTGTGTGTGAATCCATTACAATTCGAAGCATCTTTTGATACTAACTTACTTTTCCTACTTAACACAAATTGCCACAGAACCCTTCATCCTTTGGGATCTCAGAAGTTCAAGGTGCCAGTGGCTATCATTAATGAAGCCATAAACCCTGCAAAATTAAATTTAGTATTTTCCTCCAATGCCCAGAGATGTTTGCTGGTTTTGTAAAATTTGTGTTTAACCTGTCCCCACCAATATAACACATGTCGCATTATTTGCTTGAATAAAAGCAAATTCATACATTTTGCCCTTTTGAGTGGAGTGGAGTGAAATTTGTAGCAGGTTTAAATTTTCTTAGAGTTTAGTTCTGTAATTTCAAATCTCCCAACAGTTCTGCTTCTTATATGCACACTGTAAAGAGTACCATGTTTTGCCTGGGGAGCAGTATTTTTAAATCAAAATAACATTACAGAAATAGCCGTTTTCTGTGGTGCTCTATAGCAAACCAGTTTAGAAAACAGGATCACTGTGATGAGCTTCGGGAAGCCCGCATAACAGCTGCAGTCTCCTGTGGGCAGATGCCTTTGTGCCCAAAGATGCAATAATAGTATAGCCCAGCCAGAAGAGCGTACTGTGACCACACAGTCTCCTGTTAGAACCAGCTGCAGTCTCATAATGAGCCAAAAGGCCTTAGGCACACATTGCTATGGGAGCATGGCATCAATAAGGAATTCAGATGCTTTATTAAGAAGTTTCCCTGCATCGACCACTGTACTCGTGTATATGGAAACAAAAGCATCTGCACTAACACTGCAAAAAACTCTCAAAAATCTTTCTTCTCTGAACCACAGTAACATCTGTCTTCCTGATTCTTGATTCTTTAATCATTAGATAGCATAGTCAAAAACTCCAAGTGGGCTGGTGTTAAATGGAGATTGCCAGAGAGGTGTAATACGTAGTTGCGAGTTAAAAGCATGCAAACTCATGTGCTGGTATCACAGTAACTCTTGTAACAGCTACACAAAGACTTGAAGTCGGATGCGTTGCCTCTTCTCTATGAGACAGAAAAGTTTTCTTAACAGACTTTTGCCCAATGATTAAAGTATAGACAAAGGTTTAACACCAACAAGGATTTCAGCTCAAAATCTGGAAGATGATAATGGCCAAAATTTCTGAGGCAAGTATTCAGACTCATTGTCTGTTGCAACACCCAAAGAAATAAATGTAGTTGTTTCACATTTAGGAAGTCTTACTGATGTTGGGGACTGAAGTCACTACCTGAAGCAGTCTCCAAAGTCCCTGCCACATGGGTAGCCTACAGCACTGAAAAGGGCCATCTAGATGTTGTCATACTGCAATAATGATGATAATAAAGATGATAGTAATCATAATCTGCTGTGCTACAGTTGAAGCATTGAGATTTCCGTTGTTCTTTTCCTCATAACAAGACAGAAAACCAATGTGAAGTGAGATGCAAGCCTATTCTCAGGCATTAACATGAACACAAAATCAAATGCTAGAACTAAAGCAGCACTGTACAAATTGAAAATACATTTTAAGATCCTTATCAGAGTAAGTAAAAAGTTATAGCTGAAATCTAGTCCAACCCTTGCAAAAGTCTCTGAATTAATGTTCTGTTGAGTTAAAGCATGCAGAGTTTCAGGTTCAACAGAACTATTTATAGCCTGCTCAGCCTGTTGTTACATTGAGAGAATGGTAACTACAGCTTCAGCATGCCAAATACCTGTATATAGACTTCGAAGTATTTTTACTGTCCACACACAGAATGGGAAAAAAAAAATAATACAATGCATAAATGAAGGTTAGCCTTTATAACAGAAAGAGACACGAGTATCTAGTGTGACACCAGATGCTTAAGGATACATACCTAGCTATCAGTATGCTAATGAGAATTTAGTATTCTACAAAGGGAGCAGGCATCAAAAATCAGTTAGCTCCTCTAACTGTATGTAAACAATCCCACCAAGCGTCATCCTAAAGCATTTTCCATGGAAAGCTGCTGCAGCTCAGTGTTCTACCAGTCAGGACAGATACAGACATGAAGAAAAGGCAAATGATATAACAGACACGTGGAAGCAGTCAGCTGCTATTTGACAAGAGACTGAAGCAACTAAATCAGAAGTGGGTCAGTTCTTATTCTCTTGAAAATGAGGAAGCTTTGGTTTGTTAGAACAGGAAAGGCAAATGGTACTTTGAATAAATGGAAGGTTTTAAGTTTAATTAATATATTAACTTACAGTAAGTGACGTGGCATAAATTAAGCCCCAGTGAGTCTGCAGCTCAGAAAGCATCTCCTAGACTGTTTAGAAAATATCTGTACTGTTTTTCTTGTTACAAGAGGCATGTGAGTATGTGGGCTTTCATGGCACTAAGAGGCAAAGTAGATGGTGAGCAATAAGGAGGTATGGATCTTATTCAAAGATGAATGAAGAAAGCATAATTACACTGTCAATTATATTACAATATCTGCTACATATTTAGCCCACGTCTATGGGAACAGTATTTTCACAGTATACACAGGACAACTACAGAAGGGAGTTTATAAATAACAACCTTACACCTGCTACTTAATTTATCTACAAAGTGACACTAATTATCATGAAGACAACATGTTGTCAACTGCCTTGAAAAGAGTTACAAAACCTACCTCCACAAAACCCTAGAGATAGGTTTTCTAATCTACTTGTGTATCTCTTACATAAAACCTCTCTAAGGAAGAAACTGGGAGAATATTTTGCTAAGGTCAAAACAATAAAATAATTACACTTTGCTCAATAGAGGGGAAAAAATAGCTTTGCTGTTTGGATTCTTAAACAAGGAAAATAGAAAAGCCAACTACTATTATGAGGAAGGAAAACATAATATTATGTCATACCCTGAAAAAGAGCCCCCAGTAAGTACATCAATGAACTGGAAAATCCTGCGGAGCTAAAAAGGTAAACAAATCAAGAAGTCAACAAATCAACTAAAAACTGCTTTACGCTTGCATCTGGTTTTGGAAACTGTCTCCTTTCCAGTTTAAGGGAGGTATGTATAACAGAAAGAAAGATTATCCCACCCAAGCATCTATTTTTATTAACTACATTTAATTTACAATAACTGGAAACACTCACTCAAAAAAGAAAAAGGAATCTGCCCTCCCCCTCCATCCTGAGGAATCAGTTTACACACACGCACACACACATATAAACATTAACATATCTATTTCAAGCAAAAGCTTTTAAAAAAACTACATAAACCTATACTTGTAGTTACAAATACAGTAACAAACCGTATTCTTGTTTTTCATAAAAACAAAAGTTTGTCTCTTTGAGCGTAAATCATGCATGAAAGGAGGACAATTTTTTTAAGCTGCATATGCTTCACATGCTGCTTCAAATGGCAAAGCTTTGCGTGCCTGGCTCAGCGCCAGTTGACAGCTCAGCTGGATATCAATGCACATTCTGACCCCCCTTGCAGCGTGTCACTTCTGAATTGTTTCCGCAGTAGAAAGTTTATTCAACCTCTCTCTCAAATTCAGTGGACCGACCATCATTCTGCTATTTAATCATAGCAGAACAGGTTATTTTTCTGACAGCACTAAAGCCAGACAGCAATTCCTAATGAACAGCTTGATACAAGTGGAATTTCGACTGTTTTAGCCTCAATTAATTCTGCTGTCAAAACAAATGACTGCTTTTAGTGTTTAGATGTTAAGCTGCATCACAAAGGTCAATTTTGTATGTACACAAACATACAAGCAATCTTTTTCTTGCTATATCTGATCCTGTGACATGTCTGTCAAAAAAATTTGACAAGCTTTCAAATTTAGAAGACAGGAAACCAAACTACATTTTCTCAACGTTACTGTTTCTAACACTAACTTCTAATTTTTATAGCCTGGACGAAAAAAAAGAAGGGATTTTATAAAAAGATAAGAAGAATTTTATTGTTCCCTGTAAAATGACTTCTTATTGTAGCTTTAAAAAACCAGAAGCAAAACCAAATTCAAGAATAGCTTACTTATAGGAATGCAGACTGAAGATGAATGTCTGTCACCATCTTTGAGGTAAGTATCATATTTGTGATAGATTTATCAGGCTAGTACCAGACTGCTGCAAGCAAACATTAGTTTGTGGATTGGGCCAGCTCTACTTTGCCAAAAAGAGAAGGGACAGAGAATACAAGTGGTCTGTTAACAGGCCAATCTGATGGAAAATATTGAAATAATATTGGTAAAACTATATCCTTTAATCTAATTCTACAAATACACAGTTCAGCCACAATAATCACTGAATTTCTGACTAATCTTTGTTAAATCCTCAGAACTATACACCAGCCTAGATGATATACAGCCTCTAGAGTTGCTTAAGATTTGACCAAATCCTCTGTTTTTTTTTAAGAATTCATGTTGAAAAAGAAAACTACAGCATGGTGATAATACTCCTTTTGAAAAAGAAAAGAAAGAGTTGATAGCAGCAGCGTAAATAACTACAATCATCAGTAGCAACTTAGGCAGCACTTCCACATGAAGATGAAAAATTTAACATACAATGAAAACACCTACTAAAAAAGCAATCCATTCTAACCTTCGTTCTGTTACTAGGCTTCCAGCCCTGCATTCAGTTCACCGGATCAAGCTTTGTGAATACAGCAAGCACACTACTCTCAAGGGGCAGTACTTCAATGCAGCTTGCAGAACAAAAACAAAGCAGAAAAGGATCATAACCTGAGTAGCTTTGAAATAATTGTTATCAAATAAGATGCTTGTCAGCAGCAAGGAGAGAAGAGGTTTTTTACTCTAAACTAAAAAGGTGGTGAAAGTCTTCAGTTACGAAGAAAATATTTTTTATTGCATAGATAATACAAGAATTTTCAACAAGAGACATTAGACACATACCCAAGCCAACGTTTCAGGTCAGAGATCCAACCAGCCCGCAATACCTGAATATGACGACACTGGAAGTCTCAGCTGCAGTTTATGAAAACATGAGGTCTGTGAGCAGCAAAATTAATGTCAGCTAAGACACCAAGCTGCAGAATGTTACATTCCTCAAGTCCCATTCTCCATACCACTCCCAGCCCCTTTCCTCATCCTTTTCTACTCTTCCCCTTCTTTGTACTTCAACTTCATCCCGTATTTCCTGGCCAACATACACACACGCATACAAACACATACTCAGTTGTTTGTTGACTCTACAAATGAGTAACTTACATCATTATGGCTGCCCTTCCCTTACATGGCATGATCAGTTTGGGTCTTCTCTACCCAACTCCTCACTTTTTATAAAGTCTTTGAAATTTCTACTTTCCCATCAGATTAGGTTGAAAGCTGTCTGAAAGCTACATAAGTATGTGGGGAAAAATACTAAGAAGCAGCAGAACTGCTTCAGTCTAGTGGATAAATATAATTATCTGTAACAAATAGCTCTGGCTGACTGCATGGTGCATGACATCTTCTGAAGGCAGACCATGCAAGTGTTCAGTGATGAAAGAAATGAACAGACACATTCAAATGGGTTTCTTCTTAAAGAAGAATCAGCTAAGATTTTGGAACACTAGACATAGTAAATATGTGAAATTCTAGCCCTCATCTTTAAAAACTACTTGAGAGAATCACGTCTTTGTCACAGTCACACATTGTCCCTGTAAATTAAGAGGATATGGTTTCCTATTGACGTTCTGAACTTAAACCCATGAAAGGGTTAAGATGTTTAATAGGACCGTTTCCTAAAAAGAAAAAGGAGGATAATACAATTTATAGTAACCAGGATTCTTCAGAGAGAAAAATCTTCTTTCACTTAGAAAAAATCCTCTTCATGGGAACATTTTTCTGCTTTGTAGTACTTTGAAAGTGTTTTCATATTTACTTGCACAGAAGATTCATTTTGTGGGAAGGGAAGAAAAGTATACGTGCTTAACCACCTCTCCACCCCAGCTGTAAAATGGGAAGTATTAATAGCGTATGACAGTTTCCACACATGCAGCATCAATAAGCAAAGAAAGTTAAGGTAAAATTCTTCCTAGTGTGCTTTTTCTGCAGTTTATGGCAAGCATGAGACGCTTCTTTGTGGAGGAAGAAAGCTGAAACCACAAGATTAACATAGAGAGGTATATTATTAAGGATTACCACAAAATCTCCCTTCCTCACATTTATGCCCAAAGACCTACTTGGAGCCCAGTACACCATAGGTTTCACTTTGAAATATGTCTTAGCACTTCAAGACACAAAATATGCATACTATTAACCAATATTATCCATAATAGCATCCAAGTCAGTGGTTGCAAAGAGGACGAATGCATGTGACAAGACCCTAATTTTCCATTCCTGTCTGCTCTTCTTAAACCAGGCTATCAAATATGACAGAAACACAAAATCCTGTGAAGGATTGTATCAGCTATGACAGTAAACCAGAGAGGGACTCTAAAACTAAATTCCCAAGGAAGAATTTTAATGATAGTAACAGCATTTCTTATACTGTTTTTCTAGATATTCCCTTTCCCCTGAAGAGAACAACCAGGAGAGAAAACTCTTCAAAACAAAATAATTTCAACATACAAACTACGAACACTATTAATAAAAGATCAGAATTTAAAATGTTATTGTTATGGCTAAACCTAGGCCTAGGTCTGCGCAGTTAGCTCGATTAGCTACTATTTAGACCATTTCCTTTTTCCTACCCTCATACTATTCATGAAAGAAGTCAAGGGGTACCCCACTGTATCCTCATGTTGCCAAAATGCAGACAAATCAATACTCAGCATGTAAAATGGAATTACTTATGAAGTAGGCCACCCAGGTGATCTGTAACAATTAAGGCAACAATAAAAAGACGACAAGGACAAAGGCAGAAAAGATCCTGTACTTCCTGAGAACCACCATGGGCACACAAGGTCAAACACAAGTCAAGTGAGAATTCATTTTTAAATGTCAGAATCAATATTTGTGTTCTAAAAAGAGTATGACACAGAGACCTAGCTGATCAGGCAGTCAATTCAATGCAGAAGTTGTACAATGATAGTTTGTCCTGGTACAATGTTCTATCAGGTTGCAGTATTATTGTCAGTGAAATTCTGAGCTAATTAGCAGTGGGACCTCATGCAACACAAGCAACACTAGAAAGACTATTACATGTACAGTTTAGGCTTTATTTAACTTTATTAGAAAGGTAGACTATTACACAAGACAAGTGGTTCTGAGTCTCTTTTTAAGTCCAACTTTACCTTCTTGTGTTTTCTTCCCAAGTTTAAAACTACATTTTTCATCCAAAAGCTTGTGTTACAAGACTCAAGCCACTGCTCTTCTCAAACACTGCAGTCTACTAAGAATTATCTACGTGTATATGTAGATGTTTATAAATAACTTTCCAAATCTTCCCAGATTTCAGAAAGTATCATTTCTTGTAAGATTTATCTCCTAATAGGAAAAAAAAAGAAATTAAAAAAAAAAAAGAAAAACAAAGAAAAAAAGAAAGAGATAAAAGAATACACTTCCTTCTAATTTTGCTAAGTACACTTCCTGTGAAAATTTCATGTTTGAAAAGACCATCTAGTTAATGGTTAGGAAATGTTCTTTGACAGAATTAACTATTTTAAAGAAAAATAAATTAAAACTCCCAAACCCCATAATACTAATTCTATATGAGCTTATGCTACTTTATGTAACTAAAGAACAGGCCTTCATTTATTTTATTAGCATAAAACACGTCCCAGCATTATTATTTCTATTCTCAGGTGTTAAAAGCTCTTCAATATTTTGTTATTAGCATTGTAGCACCTATCCTGCATATTAACATCTTTTTCCTACTTAAGTTACTGAAAAGGACATTGCTTTGCTCCCTGAGACCTGCAAAATTACTTGCCCCAGGCTGCAACTGGTTTTGTTGGTTTGTGGTAAGAACATTCAAGAGACTTGACAGTACTTCATCTTACTGAGTGACCACGATCATTTAAAAACCCAGTTTTTCCCCTGTTGAATTTACAGATGTTGTCTAAGGTATTTTCACCAATGCTACCTACTAGTCTTCCACTTACATTAAAAAAACTTGTACAGTTACAGCTCTCCAGAACATTAAAAATAAATGAACCCAATCTAAAATAAGCTTGCAACTTAGGTATATGTAATCATTAAAAATCTATGCTGGCTGATGAATCTTCCTAAAATCCACACCAGCTTTGGCAGGTTTGTTGTTCATGAAGAGAACAAATTTTACAGTTGTTGGCACAGCTCTTGAGCTTGCAGCTCAAGAGGGTGGAAGCAAGGACAGGTGGGCTGGGTGGAATATAGAAACTGTCCGAGTGGCCAGGAACCATATCGGGCAGGCAAAAGCCCTAAGGGAACTGAATCTGGACAGGGACATCAAGGACAATAAGAAAAAATTCTATAGCTATGTCAGGGAAAAAGGTAGGATTAGGGAGACTGTGGGCCCTCTCCGGAAGAAAACAGGAGAACTGGCCACCCAGGATATGGATAAGGCTGAGGTACTGAATGACTTTTTTGCCTCAGTCTTCACTGGCAAGGGCTCTAACTGCACTGCCCAAGTCACAGTAGGTAAAACCAGGGGCTCTGAGAATGGAGAAGTGCCCATAGTAGGAGAAGATCAGGCTCGCGACCACCCGAGCAACCTGAAGGTGCCTAAGTCCATGGGACCTGATGAAATTCATCCAC
>VXBW01006017.1:49229-71435 GCA_013400375.1 Thinocorus orbignyianus
AACTGTTGGAACAGGTCCAGCGCAGGGCCACCAAGATGATTAGAGGGATGGAGCACCTCTCCTATTAGGACAGGGTGAGAGAGCTGGGACTGTTCAGCCTGGAGAAGAGAAGGCTCCGGGGAGACCTGATAGCAGCCTCTCAGTATCTGAAGGGAGCCTACAGGAGAGCTGGGGAGGGACTCTTTGTCAGGAAGTCTAGTGACAGGACGAGAGGTAATGGTTTTAAATTGGAAGAGAGGAGATTTAGATTAGATCTTAGGAAGAAGTT
Source organism: Thinocorus orbignyianus (assembly GCA_013400375.1). Taxonomy (NCBI): domain Eukaryota; kingdom Metazoa; phylum Chordata; class Aves; order Ciconiiformes; family Thinocoridae; genus Thinocorus; species Thinocorus orbignyianus. Next base: position 49,498 of record VXBW01006017.1, read on the forward strand.
CTTTACTGTGAGGGTGGTGAGGCACTGGAACAGGCTGCCCAGGGAAGTTGTTGATGCCCCATCCCTGGAAGTGTTTAAGGCCAGGCTGGATGGGGCTTTGAGCAACCTGCTCTAGGGAGAGGTGTCCCTGCCCATGGCAGGGGGGGTGGAACTTGGTGATCTTTAAGGTCCCTTCCAACTCTGACCATTCTATGATTCTATGATTCTATCAAAAATAGAGCTCCACAGCACAGGACCCTTAGATACTTTGTAACCTGCTTCAAGCCAAGCTTCTCATAAAAATCCTCAAAGATATCCACACTTAATTTCTGCCATTAACTTCTGAAATACACCAATGCTCTGCCTTCCTTTACAAAGCATATTTTTCTGAATTCTTGGATACTGTCACTGTTGATAAACTAAACTCATTCCTCAGTCTCTGTGTAGAATTACATGTGGGTACAGGCTTTGGAAAACTGTAACACTTCAGGCTATTTATGCACCTAATCAAAAGTGTTGGCAGCATTAAAATATTCACAATATTTACAGAAAATATAAAGAAAATCATTTACAAGAACATAAATACTTGCTTTGTTGCACTTCCTTGTGCAAAAGAAGCTCAGAGATGTCATGCCGAGTTGTTCAAACATTAGTCTTAACCATTTTCAGTGTTTATTTCCACCTACTTTGTTGCTGTTTAGTGTCCTAGCAAAGCATTTTTATAAATCCTACAAACTATTATGTTATCAAACAAATCCACGGAAAAAATAAATGCCACACCCAGCACTGTTTCAAGTCTTTCTCTCAAAGCAAAGTTCATTATTCAAGCACATAAAAAGCTAGTAGCTTAATCAAAGCAGGATTAAATACTCCACAGGCTTTGTTTTTCCTCTCAATCTCTGGGAAAGTACTAATTTGTTGCTAAAATTTCTTAGAAGTAATACACATATTCTTAACCCATTTTTTCCCTACTTTATTCTGCTCATCTTGGACATTCCTTCATTGGATAGGAAACATACCATTTAACACTAAATATTAATATAGAGTGAGCACAGCTGTACATTTACAGTATTTGCACTAGCTTCCCAGTTGTGCTGCAGCTCGCTTTAATGCTCTTGCATCCGCTTTAGAAAAAACACATAATCTGTACAATCCATAGGCACTTAGGACTAAAATGCCCACATAAGCAATTAGAAAAGACCTGATACCATGTCATAAATTCACACCAAACTTTACACTACCTCCCCCGCCCCCATCATTTAATGCAAATTGTTGAAGGATTGCAGGCACTAATTTTACCATGCTTTAAAAATGCAAAATACTTCTAGGCCCTCCATAATGTTCAAGATTATTAAATGGACAATGAAAGGAGAAGTGTTTTTAAGAACTTGTGCTTTCCACAGCCCAAACTGCAGAAGCTAATACTGGTACAGCTAGAAGACAACTTGCATGTGACTATTCCTCTTTGCCAGATGTTCTCTGCCTACTTCTGTGTTGCAGCTGCAAATCAGGTTGTGGTTTATTGAGGCTGTGAAAGATGGATCAAGATAGTACAAAACCAACAAAATTTTTTTTATTATCATTGTAAGATGACCCAGCACCTCTCTCACACTGAATAATGGCACAGCATATGTAATAAATGGCATCTGCATATCATTGTTTTACTGTAGGGATAAGGAGCCAGCAAAGATTATAGCCTTGTAATTATGTCTGAATTACAATAAAGATTTTTATCTCCTCTTTACTAAGTTTTCAAGAAAAAAAAAAAGTAAAAATAAGAGGAACCTGGTTTGAGGTAAAACAAACTAATTTTCTTTTTTACCATTGTACTTTTTCAACTGGGCCTCTTCTAACTAACTAAACTCTGAAAATTAACAGCACATTGTTCAGAAAACTGTTCACTCTCACAGCAGTAAGACCTTATTATACCAAGGAACAGCCTGCAGAGAGCCTTGCTTATACTTATTGCTAGAACAATCAAGGTCAGGGAATTTCGTTACTTGCCCCATTGGAGGGTCGGAAGCAAAAAAAGCGTAGAGGGTTCACACCTGCAGGGAGGAGCAGACAGGACAGGTGACCCAAAACAGACTAACTGGGGTATTCCATCCCATCTGCATCATGCTCAGTATAAAAGCTGAGGGATCAAAGGGTCCACCCTCTTTCTTTGATGGTCGACATCCAAGGAGGACCCTGCCTGTTCATCTGCCTTTGACCACAATTCGAGTGTTCCTGACTCCAGATCTGGAATCCAGCTCCTGTCAATCACCAAGGCCAGTCTGAGACTTTTCCCGATGCCTGATGGTGACGTGATGGTTATCCTGAGAGCTTGATGTGGTTTTGCATATACTGTATCTTATTCATTATTTTCTTCTTATTTTAATTTTAGTATTAATACTTCATTAAAGTAGTTTAGCTCATTCTGAACTCCTAAATCTCTCTTATCCCTTCCTCTCCTTTCTTTCTGGGAGAAGGAGGGGCCATCTGTCAATCTGGTTTTGGTAAATTTGGCTGAAACCACGACAAACAACTTAATAAATTACAAACAGTCACTAACAATGACACCAGAACAAATTAATGAAGACAAATCATCTAGATTTGGCTTTTGTCCCTGTTTTCTTTGGACAATGCAGAATGGCTGAGTCTTCTCATTTGGCCTTCAAGGTACCTCCTGGATAAACCATGTAGTAGGCAAAAAATAATATAGGGACAAACACGCAGTTAATGCCCCACATGTAGAGAAGAGGGTGCAGTAATTCAGTAGCTAAAAATTAAAAATGATTCATGACTAATTAGAGCTACATAGACATTCACCAACCTCTTAAAATGCATTAGATATTATCCTGCCAATTGTAGACATAAGATCTAGGAAGAAAATGACATTGTACTACCTACAAGTTTTTGTTCCAAGCAATATCAACTTTTCTTACTGGAACAAACAAATTTTTCAACAGATTATTAGAAGATTAAGTAAATAAAGCTATAAGTCATTGATATGTTAGACAGTCATTAACCTGCAATACCATCATCGCTGTTATTGACTTAACGTAGAAGAAAACCAGACATTTTCTACCATGCAATAAATGAATTTTCCTTAGAACAGCAAACAACAGGCTGTCACAAACAGAAAAATAATTCATCAGAAGTAGGCAACAAGTTCTGAAGAGCACTGCAAGACCATGTGAGTGACAAAAACATCTTCCAACCAATAATACCAAGTCTGTTATTAGATATCAAACCTGCTAACAGCAGGCACATATCATAGAATCATAGAATAGTTTCTGTTGCAAGGGACCCTGAAAGGTCAGTTAAGTCCAACTGCCCTGCAACAGGCAGGGACATCTTCAACTAGATCAGGTTGCTCAGAGCCCCATCCAACCTGATCCTGAGTATTTCCATGGCTGGGTTACCCACAACTTCCCTGTGCAACCTGTTCCAGTGGCTCATCACCCTCACCATAAAAAATTTTTTTTCTTGTACCTAGTCTGAATCTACCCTATTTTAGTTTAAAGCCACTACTCCTTGTTCTATCACAAGCTGACCTGATTTCTTGTCCTGCTCTCTCTCATAAGCCACTTTTAGGTACTGGAAGGCTGCAATAAAGTCTCCCTGGAACCTTCTCCTCTCCAGGCTTAACAACCCCAGCTCTCTCAGCCTGTTCTCACAGGAGACATGCTCCGGCCCTCTGATCATCGTCATGGTCCTCCTCTGGACCTGCTCCAACAGCTCTGTGTCCTTCCTGTGCTGAAGGCCCTAGAGCTGGATGCAGTACTCCAGGTGGGGTCTCGGCAGAGCAGTCACCTCCCTCGACCTGCTGGCCACGCTTCTTTTGATGTATTCCAGGATACAGCTTGCCTTCTGGGCTACGAGAGCACATCATTGGCTCATGCCCAGATTTTCATCCACCAGCACCCCCAAGCCCTTCTTGGCAGGGCTGTTTGCAATCCATTCACCCTCCAGCCTGTATTGACACTGGGGGTTGCTTTGACAGGGACAGGACCTTGCACTTGGCCTTGTTGAACCTCATGAGGTTCACATGGACACACTTCTTGAGCTTGTCCAAGTCCCTCTGAACGTTAGCAATGGTTCAAAGAACACCTTAAATTCTGACCTGAAGCCTTGCCGGCTTCAGTTATCTGGTTATTGCACATCCTGCCTGTTCTTCAACATTTTACAGTGCTGTTTTTTTTCAGTTAAAATTATAAGATGTGCAACTGGATGTGGCTGTATTTTTTACTACACTGTATGAAGGTGAGAAAACAAGTAATGAATACAAATTCTTCAAATACTATATTTCTAAAAATTGTAAACTAAAATTAAAAAAAAAATTTAAAGTAAATTCAGTAAGAGGTGGGTGATAAAGCAGACTACATGAGTTATTTAGAAAACAGTTGAAAAAGAACCATTGTAAAGAAGCTCATAAATTAAATTAAAAACCTCACAAAGCATTACTGCTTGAAATAAATGTTATTTGCATTAGAAAAAGAAAGTATTAGAAACTCCAGAAGCCACTGTATATTATGACTCCTGGTGACAGAAATCAGCCACCAGAGGGAGCCCATATAATCTGGTATAAAGAACATCACTGTACAAAGAGAAACTTCAGATACGCAGATGAGAGTTCAAGAAAATAACTGCCTATATCTAGAAAACTTTACTGTAAGTCATTTATAGTCCACAAAACAAAAGAGCCCTCCCTCAGTACTTAATATCAGATTCACTCTTACTTTTACCAGTATAAATAAAAGTGAACTCTACTATGAAGAACTATAAATATAGCTAGAATATACTGAAACAAACTAAAATACTTTGCTCCGTATTACTTTTTAAGTTTATTTTGTTACCAAAATTCACTATTTTAGAAAGTAGCCCACTATCTAACTTAGTTAACTAGCCCACAAGTAACATGGAAGGGAGAAGGGCCACATAGTTCTCAAACATACTTAGACCTGGAATCTTCACAACAATGACATCCATGAGACAGTTCTGTACATTTATTTTTTATGCCAAGTATGATTTTTATATTGAATATTTAAATTTATCTGAGGAGCCATCTGCTTTTCTAGCCTAATTAATAAACACGCCACATGTAGATAGACTTCCAATATTTGTTCTGTGAACTAGAATACCTTTCTTTTAAGAACAGTTCTCAAATGCAGAAAGGCACTTTTTTATCAAGAAAAAGCAGCCCTTACCACACTAGATGTTTCCATCATTCTTAGAAGGCTGACACCTCATTTTGCCTTCCAAATATTTGTAATTGTCAAAGCTGTATGATTCTCAGTTAATAAAATGAATATAACAGAAGCAGTAACCATAATTAACATCAGTAGTATTCTGTGTTTCTTTCAAGTCTTTGACACGTCACAACTTCTTGGGAACTTGTATTCTTTTACTGCTGAATTTGGCTGTGCTTTCCCTCTGCACCATGACTGCTTCACAAAGTTGATATCAAGACAATAATTACCACTGTTAAAGAAAATTCAAGGTTCATACATTTCCACACTAAACACACTATCTTTCCTCAGAGTACTTGGCTATTAAGAGTTGAAGCAACGAAATTTGCTATGGCAAAAGCTTTTATTTGACACCAGAGTACACAAATGGCATGTGAAGAACCCTGTAAAGCAGCAGGTAAGTAAGGAGCATGTATAACTTCTCCTACAAAATTAAAAAGTCAAGTGTGAATTTTCTTAGGATTACTATGTACTACGTTATCTAGCAAAAACCACACTAATAACATGGATGACTTGAAGTGCACAGTGCTCTATGATACATCAGTAAGGGTCTGTGTAACCCGGGGAGTCAGAATGCTAAATGAAAGATGGAGATACCTAGACATGACATTTTAGCATAGCTAGTCAAAGAGGTCTGAACTCTGAATTTTCCCGTCTTTGCCAGACAACATTAACTTGAACCTCTGAAGATCATACTTTTTATTTCTTGATCTTTACTGAAAAACTGTTATATACACAGAAAACATTTGAAAATTGTTCCATATACTGCCAAATTCCTATATTCACACATGTAGTGAGTGTGTATTCATACCCGAACAGAAAAGCAAACTCTTTATTTTTCCTATAATGCTAGATACACAGCACTGTGAGATTGCCCTTTTACGTCAGTCCAGGAAAGTCTTATACACCACACCCAACAACAAGTACTTTCAGAAAGTATTACTCAATTTGGTGCTTAGCTAAGAAACAATCTACATAGAACCTGTCAAAATGGATAATTTTTTAAGCTAACCAAATAAATTCATGCACCTTTTCCAACAGTTCAAAAAGCAGACATCTGTTCAATACAGACATCTGTTCTGAATATATCCATAAATTTATGTTAAATAGAGTTACAAAATGTAATTTATGCAGAAACACACAGCAGACAACACACAGTTTATGCAAGGAACTTCAGTTTCTTGACAAATTTCACGGATGTACCATGGAACAGTATAGTTTAAAACCTTCCTTGGAGGTCTACATAGAGAAACTCTGAGCTACACATTGCCACAATTTATGACCACAAACACTATACGTATATAATAAATTATGTTATCAATTTCTACAAATCATTTAATATCAGAGCTAATGAACTGTGAGAATTTAAAACTGTAAATACATTAAAAATTAACATTAACAAACAGGGGGTTGATCTTTTAGTAGGAGTGGAAATCTAGAGTTTTAAAGTTAACAATTTCTATTCTGTTATTTTTAATCTCTTACCAGGTCTTTCCTTTCCAGTTCCTTTCGACTCAGCAAATTTCTGTATTAAACTCTCAACTGTAGTATTGGTCATGTTATTAATAAACTCTTCATGCACCTTCAAAAAAACCACACAAAATGAAATTACAAACCAGTAATTGAAAGAATGTAATTAACCTTAAGAAGTGGTTTTCTCTGGAGTTAAGCTTCAAAATATTTCCCTCTAAAATACATTACAAGGGCTCTAAAAAACAACAGGCATTTTATCACAGAAATCCCTTCTTTGCTCTAGTCTTAGCAACTGTACGTACAATACAAATACAGATTAGGAATGAGAGAATACAGCTTGATGATAGGTCTATGATTTACTTCTGTTTCTTCCCTCTAAATGACTTGTGTATGTATCATTCTCTGAATATTTCAGCAGCATGTCCCACTACAATGTCAGGAAGACAAGCAGTCTCTCAAGCCAGCACCAGTTAAGGGTGTGAACTGTTACTACTGTGTTATCACAGATTCCACCTGCTTGTGTAAAAGCATTACTGTTATAATGTTTTTGGTCTGACAAAGGAACAACCACATGTTGTTAACAGCTTTTCCAACAAGGCAGTATGTATTTGCTTTAGAAATAAATAGCATGACCTTTGTGACCATCATTCATTAGCAGAAAGCCTGAAAACTGCAGAAAATAGTGACTGTAAGTGTATGCAAATAAAACCACTTCAAAATATCTAAAAACTAAGAACCACCTGTAAGTATTATTAATTAAACCAAATTGCATTAAAGGAAAGATCCTATAAAAGCTTATGTTACTGAAGATCTTTTGCTCATAAAACTCAAAGCATATGAAAAATTTGGGAACTTTTCAAAGTGATAGAATTTCAAGTTTTAGGCAAAGAAACGCACAAGTATCCCAATTATATATGAGATGAGGACTAATTTAGCATCTAGAGGTTCTAACAGAACTTTGAAATACATTTAAAATTCCTCAAATTGTCAAAATAATTTGTTTTCTGTTAGGACAAAATTTATTTAGTCTTACTTTGTAAATTTCGCAATACTGAACTTATAAATGCAACAGGAAGCCACAAAAATGTAAACTTATGTTGAATTTACCATCATTTGAAAGATGAGGTCTTGCAATAACCACAAAAACAGTAACAAATTTTCCATTTCATAGTTATAAAAAATATGTAGTACAATCCAAACAATTTAAAAATTACCTCTCCTATCTGTAAATGAATTTCTTTTATGGTATTTGACAAAGATTCTATAATTTCTTTCATACGCAGAAGGTGTGTTTCTTCAATGTCTTGAAATTTCTGTAAACCAATACAAGCAATTAATCATCATGAAAATATTTCTTAAGATACTAAGCGTTAAATTTTAACATGGAAAAAAAAATCTGAAATATTTTGATCATGGACATTACAATGTTTAAGAAAGGAAGGTGTGGAAGTAATTGAGTTATGAAATAATGCACTTTAAAATATATTCTTTTAGAACAATTTTCCATTTTTTTCACGTACTCTTTATCTTTTCAAAAAATCTGGTCCTTCTACCTGAAGAAAATAGGGTTAGAGGATGTTTTAAAAAAATATCTCTGTTCTCTGTTACTGAAGAGTCTAATTTTTTCATCCAAACCCAGAAATATAATTTCTGTATCTGTTTTGCACTTCCTTCTTAGCACCCTCTCCTCCTGCTCACAATATACACATGCCTTCTCTTTTTCTGGCCAAATCTATATCCTTTGCTTCATTAAATATGATTCATTTGCTTGATTTTTAGACTCACCACATATAATCTTTCCAGCTTGTTCCATTTTACCCAGACTGCAAGCTGACAGCCATTTTAAAATCACTTCCAATGTTTTCATTGACCCCTTCCTAGCCAAAGATCAGAGCTAAAAATGTCCTCATTCTCCCCAACAGTCAACCATCATTATCTTGAAATCTTTGTTTACTCCAGCTCTTTCCTCCTTCTCTTCCTATTTCTGTAACTGCCCTTTCAAGTGCGTCCAAACTTTGGAGCACTACTTAACCCTCTCTCCAATGTGCACAGGATTGTCTGAAGACCACCTCTCCATATTTCACGGCTCATGCTACTCCACACAAACAACTCCATACAGACAAGTCAAATATCTCTAACTTCTAATCTCTCAATCTTCCTTTTGACATACTCACACACCTTTCTAGCCATCGCTTAAACAGAATAAAATTATTTTATCTGTCTCCTTTAAACTCTTATTTATAATAACTATCAAAGCAGTTGGTCATTCAGAGAATTTTCTGTCTCTTATGTCACTGGAAAGCATCTCCCCCCCCTGCAATTCTTTCCTTATTTCTTGTTTATTGTTTTATACTTAAGATTTAACATCCTTGAAGTAGAACTATCTTGGTCTTGTACAGCACATAATATAAGGATGTTCTGATCAAAGAATAAAGCTAGGTACAATAATACAACCACATCACTCATATCACAGATATAATCATTAACCAAATTGTTTACTTTCACTTTTGAAAGATCAGTCCATTAAAAAAAGATGTAGTGAAATGTATCTGCAGTGTTAAGGACCCAACAAATACAAGCCATTTCTTGGTGCTTTAAGCTACAATACAAACAAAAAGCATCACCAACAGGAACTTTAGCTGTCCAACTCAGTATACATAATTTAGGTAAGCATGACTCATTTTTATAAACATGTATGTTTTCCTGCAAGTTTTAGAATATTTTTTTAAAAAAATAATTATTACTTGTTCTTGAACTTTATTTATACACAGATTGCTCAACAGCTAAATAATCCAAACTCAAGTCTACTCAGTTTTAGATAAGACAGAAGACTTGCAAAGGATAATTTAGCACTTCCAGCTATTTGATCCTTTCCAATAATTTACTGTGATACATGATTGTAAAAAAAGCTTCTAGCAAGGTAGAAAATCTGTCACGTAAGACATCATGTTTCCTTAGCAACAGCATAGCAATTGCATAATATAACCATAACTTTACTCAGAAAAATCTTTCAGCACAAGGAATTTCTGTGAAATCCAATTTCTAAACCACAGTGAACTGTATTTTCCTGCTTCTGTAATCACAATAAAATCTTCCATGTTTATCACAGGAAATTTGCAATTCCAGATTAGGAAGATCATGTGTTTCAAAATTCAGTCTCTGAAAATCATGTGTCATGAGTCACTTCATTTTGATAACTGCAGATAAGACAGTAAATGGCAAAAGTGGAAAAATACATAAAATTTATACAACAAGATCACTGGATTTTAAGTAAGAAAAGAGGACAGCAAGATATGATTACCTAGAATAATGCCACAGTAATTCAAGAAGTTTGTCCTCAGAAAAAATAGTATGTGAACAGTGTAAGACAGATTTAAGCTAAGCCAACTGATTTTGCACTGAAACAGCTGAGAACGCTCACACTCCCCATTGATTTTGTTTTCAAAACTAGTATATTTCAAGTAAAATGCACTCTAAACTCAAATAATCTTGGGTGTGCTTCAACAGAAATGGGTTTCCACATAGTCATGGGTGTTCTTATTTCTTCTATTGCATCATCTTTAAAGCAACCCTCCTGCAACCAAATTGTAAATGTAGCCAGGCCATTATACTTAAATTTTTTTCCACCAATACTATCCCCTCCCCACATGGTAGGGGGCTTGGAGTTAAATTATCTTTAAGGTCCCTTCCAACCCAACTCATTCTATGATTCTATGATTTATACTGGCAGAACGGCAATTTTTATTTCCATTGTGGACAGATCCAGGTGTCCATTATCATGTTAAGTGAAGATTTAAATTTTAAATAAAAGAGGTTTTGCAGTTAAGGAACTAAGGGCAAGTGTGGTTTGTCATGAGAGGTAACTTTGTAGTCTTTTTGTATACGGAAAAAGCCCAACCCAAAAAGATTCTAACTGTCCGTACCCCATCCATCCCCCACAAAAAAAACCACACCAAAAACCAAAGCAGACCAAAAGCATGGGGAGGTTTTCCCAGCTGTTATGTCTGATCCAGTAAAAAGACTTCTCCCCCTCCCCCCTCCTCTACATGTCAGTCTGGTTTAAATATGTAATACCTATCTAATAACAGAGATAACAAAGTTGAACAAAAATCACCTTCATATTCTGCCTCTTGATAATCTATTGCTTTTCTCACTTTTGTTGTGGGGGATTACTCAAATGGATTTTTATTATTTAGTAATTAATGAAAAGCCTAGACAGTTTGTTTGACGAAATGCCCCTACATTTTCCTTCATCAATTCACCAACAAGAAAATAAATTTCAAATATTCTTCATGTAAATCTTCTGTCAGTTCTAAATGAGAACTCTTTCATTACTCACAGTTTGTTTGCTCATGGGGAACAAGTTTACAGTATCACTTAGAAATGCCGTCTTACTGAAGTAATATTTGTTAAATTATTACTTATTGTTTCAGAGAGCAATAGTTCAACTGCTATCAACTGTCTATTTCTTGTAAGGTAAGGAATAGAGAGCATATAGCATTAGTGGCCTAAATGAAGATTTAAAGTGAACTGATTGAACTTGCTCTGCAGTGCACCAAAAGCATTCACAGGATCTACATCAGTGGGAGTTCAGTAACTTCCAGATCAATATGAATAATAAACAGGGCAGGAACCTCAGTCCAGGAGAGCTACGTTCGTACATGACTTAGTCAATCAAACGGAACAGTTTGGTATTTTTTTTTTGGTATTACTTGTTTTCTTTGTAGCAAAAGGTGGAGTCTACAGCAAAAGTCAAGGTGCACTACAATTTATACAAATCTCACAATGATGGAGTTACTGGAGTGCTTACTGAGCAAATACAATAGTTACATTAACAGGAACACCATAAAAAAGTTAACATCTTGGGTAGCAGCAGTATGTGCTCACATGTTAGTTTGATTCCATCTACTCTTATTTTTGGAAACTCTCCAGAAGGAATGTTACACTTCAATGATTCTTTTGTTGCCATTATTTTATACTTGTTTCAAATAACTGTTTCGAGATACATATTAGTTAAGTTTAAAAAGGTTACCTAGTCACAAAATTCTCAAGCCATGGTAATCACAGATGCCAATTCCAATCCTCATCCCAGTCAAATTGCCTACAGACAACTGACCCGCAAATATTTTAAGTTACATTGAGACACACGATGCTAAGGCAACAGAGGAAAATGTGTATGTCAGACACATGTGAGCGAGCCCAGGCCAGTGCCACGTGTTAAAACATCTTAAAGATGCCATTCTCTGCCCCCAGTACCGCATCGCCTCCCACCTTGTGCCAGCACAAGCACTTTTGTCATCTCTTTATAAACCAGACCACAAGTTTCTTCTGGGTTAAAGCCAAACTTTCTTCATACATTAGTTAGAGCAGGATTAGTTCTACAAGGCAGTTCCCTGTAAGAAGACTTGACAGAAGGAAGAAGCACCAAAATAGGACAATGGCTACTTTTGACAGCAACACTACTCTAAAACATATATTGAAAACATGGCTTCACACATCAGAGATGAAAGAGGAGTACAATAGGCCTTATCGCCTACACCTCAGTACTCATGAATACTCTTGTTGAACTTTTAGTTTTAGTAAAGCCTTTTTATACCACTGACTATCTACAGTCATAACTGTTTTACACTCCACAATAATAACTTCAAAAAAAGCATTTGAAAGTCACAGATTTTTTTTTAAGAGAGAAAAATAATGTACATAACCAAATTTAACTCAGACTGAACAGAAAAGCACAGGGAGTACAGATCCTTCAACCAGAACCAAGCCAGGTTACGGCACAAAAGCATGGCCTCTGCAAACTCTTGAAGGTAAGGTTGTCAAGACTCCTAATGTAACTGTTGTGTCAAGAACAGAATTTTGCAGTTGCAGGTCTGAGAACTTTGTTGCAAATGCCAGGAATGGGGGTGAGGGAGTGGGGAGGTGGGAGAGAAGAGTACTGGTATGTGATATATGTGGTATCCTTTCTCTAACAGCTGTGTTGAGTATCTATTCAGAGATGAACCGGATCAAATTCTAATGAAGTTCTCAAAGCAGGAAAGTGGTTTACAGTTTAGGACAGGGCAGCTTTTCACATGTCAGCCTACACAATCACCATGCTGTGAAATCTTGATTTCCAAGGAGTTAAGGAAAACCCTAATGCTTTCCTACTCATCGCTTCAAAATATGACTGAATCTCCCTAGTAAGTCCACCTATGCCTAAAAATTAATCTTTGAACTTCATGAAAAGAGCAAAAAATTTTCAATCAAAATTAAAATTCCTATCTTAAAAAAGCTTTACTAAACCAAGAAACATACCAAATAAATATGCCACCCAGTCCTAAACTAAATATTAAAAGCAAAAATGACGAAGTTTTGAAATCGGGGCAGTGGGAAAAAGTCTGCTATCAGGAGATCTGAAAAAGAAACTTTAAAACTCAACAAGAAACAGCATATGCAACTTGATATCCTCTGGAATACACACAAACGGCCTTTAAAAAACCCCAGAAGCTTCAACAGCTGTAAGAGCTCCTCTCAATCTCAGGTAAACCCTGGGAAGACACTTGAACAAGCTGTAACTAAAGAGTGTTGCTGGAATGATAATAAAAAAATCACGATAGATCCCGATATGAAAATCAGTAGGAATGAGTTCTGGCTGTCCAGCAATTCACAGCATTCCCCACATGATCTCAATGCATCTACAATACTCCCAGAAGTTCATGTTGTGTTCTTCCTAAACATTTCTTCAAAAAGTCTTTCTAGAGTGCTAGGGCTCAACTGCATCATTCAAGGATAGTGCTTTCACAACATGCAGGAAGTTTGTTCTTCAAACATATTACTTCTGACATCATTATTCATACCAATTTCCAAAGGCCCAATTGAAGTAATTTTTCAAAAGCTTTGACTTCAGATGTCTTCAGAGACAAAATAGCATATATTAATTTATTTTAAAAGTAACTAATTTAACATAACACTTACCTGCGCAGTTTCTGTCATTTTCTGTTCAAAATCAGATTTAAATGCAGCATATTTCTCCACATATAGCTTATAAGTATCTGTAGCTTTTTTTGATTTAACTGCTGCCTGTAGATCAGTATCAAAAGAAAAAAAAGAAAAAGTGTCAAATGTCACACGTACAACCTGATCCAAGGTTTTTCAAAGTCACTATTAAGAAAAAGCCTAGGATGGTGTATAAAAATATTGAGAGGCATACCAAAACAGTGAAGTGTCATGACAAAATTTCATTACAAAATAACTCTAATTCAAGCCATTAAAGGTTTCTTTTTAAGGCTACATATATGAAACATGAAAAGGTAACAAAGCAATTACTTCAGTTAAATCCTTTCCCCTTATCAGCAATGACAAGGTTATAATAAATGTATTTTGAAATCAAATTTGTACTGCTGAAGTTAATTAATTAGCTCGTCAAATACTTAGATCAGCAACAGAAAATGGGAAGAAATCAAGATCAGAACACATGGCAAGCAGTTATATGTGTAATTCTGAAAGAATGAATGGTAAAAAGAAACCAATCAAACAGGAAGGCATAGTTCTCTGTTAGAAATGGAGAAAGAAATTAAAAAGTACAGGTGTTACTTCAATGGAAATTTTAAGACTATGAGATATTTGAAAAGTAAGTTAATGCAGAACATACTGATGTCTATATTTATGCAGCTCAGTGTTGTTTATAATAGTCCTTTTTGGCTTTATAATTATTGATTTTAATAAACCAAAATCATATTTCTGTGAGTCTAGTATTCCTAAAAGACAAAACAAAATACAGGAGAATCCCAATATTACATGGAGAACAAAACTGAATGAAGTGATTGTTTGTGGTAGAAAAAAAGTTAGTTTCAAAGTTTATAGCATGACACACACATGACAATTTTTTAAACCTTTGATATTCTTCCTATTTCTAAGTTAAAAGCCAATGAAAACATAAATCTTGAGCAGTAGCTTTTTTTCTAGCTGTTTTCTTCAACATGCCTACTTTGTCTCATTGAAATTTCCCATCAGTCCTAACTCAAAAGTATTTCTGAATTGTAATTACATCAGTAAAGACAGCTGTGTACTTACTAGTTGTTCCAATGCTGAATAGCTCTCCTCCCCTCTCTCAAATTAATTTCACCTCTCCCGCAGTAAAAACAGAAACTATTTCTGATTTGCAATGACTTATAAAGCTGACCACTATCTATAACTTTCAAATGAATTAATACAAATACGTCCTGTGAGTAAAGGGAGTTATATCCTGCAACTTCCAAGAGAAAAATAACCGAAACTCATGTGTAACCGTATAGCACTAGCACTTGTTCACATGAGGAAACATCAACTAGGACTTCAAAGGAAGAGGAACCAGAGCTACAGTCCCATTTTTCCAGTTACAATGAAAGCTTAAGCAGATCTTAGTCACATCATCTTCTAAATACAGCATAACAGAGCCTGAAAACACTTTCCTGTATGAAAAATATGGATCCTTCAGGCATTAAAAGCATGACAGGTTGCATCAAACCCATCACTTAATTGTCCTAAATTTTACTTCATGACACTCACTCTCGTACTTTCACACAAAGGAATTACCATGAAGAAAACAGTCCTATCTCATTTCCCAAATGCCATTTACTAGGCTGAAAGTACAAGGTGTTCTATGAACACTTGCTTTTAAAATATTTAAGACTGCTTTGCAATGAGATGATTGCAAACTTAACTACCAAAAAGGAAGAAAATGCCAAGTTAAAGTACTTCAAAAATAAGTTTTTTTCATAAGGTATTATGTAACTGAAACCCATATGCATGGGATTTTGACAAAACCAAAACATGCTCTGTGTTCTATGCTCATATTTAATGATTAGCAGAATCAGTGTTATGTGCTGAAAAGCATTTATAAAAACCAGCTACTCAGCAGGACAGACAAAATGATAAAACACATGAACATTGTATGATTAACTAGTAATCTCTTCTGAAAACAGGATGTGTCCCTGCTCAGGTTCAGCAATTGCTAGAACTCCAGCAGATCTAGCGTAAGTGAAAGAACAAGGATCTGCCAAGAACTTTTTGTCAAGTCACTATAAATAGAGAAGTTCACATGTCGGAGAACAAGAGGAAATTATTACACAAGTTAACTTCCAGCTGCAATGAAAATGGCAAGGTCTTAGATATTTCCTCAGACTCTTCAATACATTATTTCTCTAAATCTCTGGCTTTGTAATAAGCTCTTATCAGAAAGTAGAGGATCTGTCCTAATATACTAAATAGTCATTCTGTAATTTTTCATAAAAATGATACCTTGAACAGACTGGCAGGAAAACATCTACCAACCTACATATTTATGATTCATGTCCAGAATCCAACATTGACTGTCATTTGAGACAGAAGCCAGGAAAAAAGCTAGGTTTATCCTGAAGATAGAACAATAAGAACATGATCAACAGGATCACTTTTGCTATCAGTTGAAAGAAAATAACCAACTCTATGTGATCCATGAAGACAGCAGTATAAAAGGCGCAAAGATCATTTTAACAAAAACAGAGTCCCACGCAGATTTGGTAATCAAAGTGGAAATAGGCAGCCATATCAAGAGTTAGAAAGGGAAGACAATTAGAGACGAGGAAATATGACCTCTTTCCTCTACTACTCAGTTTCCTGAAAACAGGAAAAGCTACAGTGATGCCAGCAGGTTGAGGAAAGTGATCCTTCCCCTCTCCTCAGCACTGGTGAGGCCACACCTGTAGTGCTGTGTCCAGTTCTGGGTTGGCCATTGCAGGACAGACAAGGACATACTGCAGAGACTTCAGTGAAGGGGGTCAAAGTGATAAAGGATCTGGAGCATCTCTCCCACAAGGAAAGGCTGAGACAGCCGGGACTGTTCAGTCTGAAGAAGGTTCAGGGAGGCTGTTTTCAATAGATATAAATACTTGAAGGGAAGGTACACAGAAGACAGAGCCAGGCTTTTTCCAGCGGTGCCCACTGACAACCAGAGGCACTGGGCATCAACTGAAACACAAGAAGTTCCCTCTGAACATCAGGAAAGACTTTTTCTCAGTGATGTTGACCAAGCCCTGGCACAGGTTGCCTGAAGAGGTTGTGGAGTCTCCATTCTTGGAGATATTCAAAAATCTGTCTCAATACAGTCCTGGTCAACTGGCTTGTGGTTGCTCTCCTTGAGCAGCAGGGTTGGACAGGATTACTTGCAGAGTTGCTTTCCAATCTCAGTCATTTTGTGACTCTGTGAAGGGGCTAAACTGCCCCATGACGCAAGCACGGTACTAAATACAACATCAAGGTACTCATCCCGTAGGTTTTTGGCCCATGAAACTGGAACCTTTCAAATTAGCACTGAAAGTAATGTTAACATGTTTTAATTCTCAATGGAACAAATACTCAAATACTCATGTAATTAGATACTTTGTCTCATTGAAGGGATCACACTACTGCTTCTACTCCTTAATTCAGTAACAATGCCATAGACTGTGCCTTTACCTACGGAAATTTATCCTAAAACACATTAGATGCTAAAATAATTGTATGCAATTTCTAAAAGACACTAAACAAAATTATCATATGATGTAGGTATTTATGAAATAAAGAATTAGAACTGCAGTGCAGCTAGAACAGTAAGGAAGTAATTGTACATAAAATGTATCTAGGCATTCAAAACATCACGCACATTATGAAATAACTTTAACTACTACTTTGAACTACTTCTAGCTCTTTCTGAGCATTTTACTTACTAATACGAGTGAATGCGTTATTGATTGACAACGCAATGTATTAAAGTAAGATGTCACAGAATTACCTTATCAACTTCTCTCTGTGTTGCTCCTTCCTTTTTCAAACGTTCTTGTTCAACGCACTTTGCATTGTAGTTTTCCTTTGATTTCTGTAAGGCCTGAGTGATACTTTGAATGTTTTGCACTGCTTCCAATGTTCCTGAAACATCTTCTTTAGTCTGTCAAATATCACATGGTTGTCAAAACCAAACCTTTCTCATGTTAATGTTAACAAGTCACTGGATATGCATAAGAAAAAATAAACTAACCTTTTTATAAACTTTGATTTGTTCATCTCCATACTTGTGAACTTCTTTTATTAGCTCTTGTAATCTCCGCACAAGATCCAGGTGACAGCTTGCTAGTTTTTCTGTCGAAGTTTTGAAAACATCCCAAACTGGTGCAAACGTCCTAAATTGAAGAAAATAACATCTAATGTTCATCTGGATTTTCACTTTTTAGTCAGCTATGATTTTTTTTTAAATAGTGCTGAAGTAGAATTGATAAGTTTACAGAAGTTCACTTCTGTTCCTAAAACTGAAACAAACAAAAACTTCAACAACTGCTGTAAGTTCTTATTAAATGTTTCCTATCTACTAATTTTTCCACATTTTATGTTTTACCTGTATTGACTCTAGTGAGTAAAACACAGCAAATGTCATCTAATCTTCTCTGTCATTAGCACACAGTAATGTCAATTGGTATTCCTAAAGATGATGCAAGAGCAGCTCTAAATAATTTAAGATGTAAAAAGTAATTTTACCTGTATACTTGTACAAGCAAATCAGAAATTACTTGGTTAGATAAGTTTCTAGTCGTCTTGCATCACTACAGGCACAAGATTCAAGGAAAAAAACATACTAGCAAAGATGGTCTGCCACTTAAAAGGATTTACCAATGAACAGAGATTAACCATATGGCAAAAGAAGGTGAGGGACAGGTCCTTCCTCAGATTCAGATTTCTATACTGAATGAACTTCTCCATCTATTCTAAAGATAGAGTCCTATCTCAGTTTCCTAGTTAATACTGCTGAAAAGTCAATATTATATGCAGTTCAGGCTAACATGCACGTACAGTGCCTTTGAAGAGCATCAACAAATGGTATCAAATTAACCACTGACAAAAGCTCGCCACACTTCTAGCTGTGATTACTACGTATAAAAAAAATAATCTAGTCTCATCTAAAAAGCCTGAGTTCTCATTGCAATAATATTTCTATTGAAAAAATATCCACTAATCCTTCCCGGTTTTAGAAACATGCCCCCGTGTATAAAACTTTCATTAAATTATGGAATAAATCTATTGAAAAATCTCATTCTTAACATCTCTGAGGAGAGAGATAACACTCCAGAAAGCAGAAGTAACAGAAATAAATAAATCTGCTGCCACATTTGCAGACCATATGTTCTCTCTTCAGAATAATTACCATAGGCTCAGGAGCACAGAATAGAAAGTCACATTCTTTATTATGTCTGAAAAGAACTCAACCTTAAACACAGAGGAACAGACAGTTCCCTGCATGTTTGGGCTTCGCTGTTTTTTCAAACCCTGAATAAAGAACTGTACTGTCTTTGTGCTCGTTGTAGCTGCATGGTATTTTGCATGGGTACTAAAAAAATAACAATCACTTTTAATGGTGGCAAAGTTGTGCTACCTTTAACATCAATAAACTATTCAGAATCAAATTTGATTCTTAACGTGTATGCAGTTATTTATTTAGGTACAGTTACTTACCCAAGTTGTGTGTAATTGCTTGCTGATTTGGCTAGTTTTGTCATTGACCTCGAATATGCCTCCTCTATTGTAGCCCTGTCAAAGAAAGCCATCAACAGAATAATTGAAATTTTGAAGATATTTGAAGACAAATTAATATGCATTCTAAAGGCTGATTTTTAGCTGAAAATTACTGCATGATAATGAACCCCACAACATTACAGGCAAAATCACAAGAAGTATATTTTTAAAAAATAATCTAAGAACACTTGCAAGAGACAATTCTTTCTTTCCTCTACTCTCTGCTGTTCCACTCTGCCTTTAGCATTCTTTAGTAACAGTGAGAACAAACTGAAACAGCTATCACTCGCCTGTCATGTTTAAACACCAGAGACTTACAGAGCAACAAAAGCAAACATATTTGTAATGAAAACATCGAAATAAACAAACCGAATGCTTACTGAGCAACCACACTGAATCAAATGGGAGCTTATCTAGTCTTTTTGTGGGGGTGTGTGGTTTTTTTGTTTGCTTGTCTGAGTTCTTTGCATAGTGTGACATTTGAGTTTGGAAAACAGTAAGATAACACACAATGAAAAGTATGATGTTCTACTGTTTACACTAATTTTTAAAGGAGCTTGTCTGAATACATTCTGATTTATTTTGGATAACATCTTCCCCACATAAATTTTCATTACATTTCCCTGCACTCAAACCCACATTTTCATTTGTCTTCTAGAGACTGAAAATCCAAGGGTCAACACAGATTTCCTCCTTAAAGCCTTTGCTGGGGCAATTGCCACGGATTAGCAGTCACACACAACACATCACAGCAGAGAGTCTCTGTAAGTCCTTCCCCCATCAATTTTCTTCAGTCTGCTATTATAAAGTTAAAGTACACACTATTTTAATTTTCTACCCTAAATCAATATTCAGTAAGTATTGTCAACTCAGACGCATAAGCATTCTGCATTTGAGTAAACACTGCAATTTTGTTTCCTGAAAATGAAAAAGCTTAAAGTAGTTTCTTTCCCGACGCACAATACACCTTTATTCAGGGACAAAAGAAAGAAAAAAAGTAGAGGAAGAATTCACCCATCTTTCAAGCTATACCATGACTATAACTTCTTATTGCTGAGGCAGAGGTTTTCATTTCTGCTTTACAGCAAAATTTTCAAGTAAAATAATTGTCTTATGAAAATAGGAAACAAAGTAGTAGTAGTCAGCTGAAACAGAGAGACACGTCTTTACACTTTCTGAACTTCCAAAATAACTATCCAGCCCGTTGGACAACCAATTTGGGATTAAACTGTAAAACGCTAGAACTCAACTGTGTTTTAAATCTCACAAACAACTGCAAAGTTATTCACCATAAAATTTACCCTCCTTCCACATATATACTTACTTTTGATGATAAAGAAAAGTTTAAGTCTCCAGCGTTTGGAATTCTTGCTTAATGCACAGCAACAAGCACATATGCACAGACACCCAGAAGTTTTTATAATTACCAAGATGAATAATATATTTTGATTATCAATAGCTTCTAAATAGCTTCTAATAAAGTTTTCTAGATTTGACAGCTCAGTGCCTTTCTTCTTTGCCGTTTTAAATGCAAGATCTCTGACCAAAATCCACACCCCATTTCTTTGGAGTGATTTACAGCATACAATCTCCACAAAACTGGAATTCCACAATTTACCACACAATATCAACGTACAACACTAACAAGTGACAGATGCTGCTACTGACCAGTTGGACACACATATATACATTTGTCCTAACAACTGAGTTTCCAGAGCACTCTGATGTACAAGTAGCACACTATGAACACCTCAATAAATTAATTTTCATCCATTTGAAAAATCTGCCTTTGCTTGGGATCTGTTAAACATTTAAAAGTTAAATGGGAATAGATAGGTTGCTGGTTTCTTCTGATCAAGGAGATTCTTTTTATGAAGTTTACAGGCAACTGCTGCAGAAAAATATCTGAAAGACTTCTGGAGAAAAGCCAACACAATACCTGTTCAGTCCCTAGGTAAGCACAGTGGTTTCTTACACGTAAACAGTTTAGGTGTTAAATACACACAAACACAAGACAGGTCACCTACAAAATCTTCCCAGTACTTAAAGAAAAAAACCTGTGGGGGTAGCCCAAACTTTTTATATTTTCACTTCTCTAAACCCCAAATTTTTACATGCTTTATCAAGAACAGAACAAAGATACCCACCTCTGAGTAGACAGATAACCTGGCCCACCCAAGATTTACTGACATGGAGCAGGTTGCCTGCCACAAAACAGACTCCTCCAGTTTGGCTGCACCCAACCCAAACACCATTCTGAACAGCACAAGTAACACAGAATGGCTTCATAACAGACACATGCCCTTTGTGCCCTAAGCACAAAGTTTGTATATCCAAATACACTCAATGATCTTGAGATGATTCAATAAAATCCCAACAAGGCCAAGTGCAAAATCCTGCACCTGAGTCAGAGCAACCTCCACTGTCAATACAGGCTTGGGAGTACTGGTGGATGAAAAGCTGGACATGAGCCAACACTGTGCTCTTGCAGCCCAGAAAGCCAACCGTATCCTGGAATGCATAAAAAGAAGCACGGCCAGAAGGTCAAGGGAGGTGACTGCTCTGTTGAGACCCCACCTGGAGTACTGTATCCAGCACTGGGGCTCTCAGCGCAGCAGTTGTGGACGCCCCATCCCTGGAAACATTCAAGGTCAGGTTGGCTCTGAGTAACCTGATCCAGTTGGAAGATGTCCTTGCTTGTTGCAGGGGGGG
>VXBW01006017.1:71806-83959 GCA_013400375.1 Thinocorus orbignyianus
GACTGCTCTGTTGAGACCCCACCTGGAGTACTGTATCCAGCACTGGGGCTCTCAGCGCAGCAGGTGTGGACGCCCCATCCCTGGAAACATTCAAGGTCAGGTTGGCTCTGAGTAACCTGATCCAGTTGGAAGATGTCCTTGCTTGTTGCAGGGGGGGGTGCTGGACTAGATGACCTTTACAGGTCCCTTCCAACCCAATCTATTCTATAATTCTATAAATTAATTAGCAGAAACTTCAGCCGAGACATTTTTCATATGCAGAGAAAGGTCCAAATATTTTATTTGCTGATTGCACAGGCACATCTCATTTAAAATTTAATTTGAATTAGCTTACAGAATGAAAAAGCTAGAACACCACATTTCTTTTAAGAGGAATTTTGTGTAGAATGAACTGTCAAGTGTTATTTATGTCACTACAATAAAGCACAGAATCCAAACCAGACATAGCATCAAGTTATTTTTACTCATTTATATAAGACCTTTCACCTTTGGATCAGCATGTATAAAATGGATCATGCATACAGAATACAACATAAAAGAGATAAGAAGCCGAGTGAGCGAAAGCGCTTCTGATCTAAACATGGAGGTAAATCAAAATGCAATGGATGTAAAAATAATAAAATTAAATGCATCCAGGTGATGTACAGCTTAGGTCTATGACTTACTGTAATAAAACCTGAGTGATTCCAAAAATTAAGGCAGGTTTGAAGGAAAGATACGGTCACTCACAAAGATAACACAAGACAAACATTTATAACAGTCGATATTAAAAGTGCAACCTTGTGAAGCCTTAAGCATTTCATACTAAATATGAACAGTGAGACACCCTTCTGCTCAATACAACGCAGCATTTCACTGGAACCCTGTCTGGCTTCATAATGTGTTCTCTGGAGTCTGGGGTTCTAAAATCCAAGATTCCTTGGGTTGTGTAGTCCTTCCAACAGGACAGTGCCCATCACACATGGACTCTGGAACTCAGGCACTTCTACTTAAAGCAAAGATTTTTGTCATTTTCTCCAATTCACCTTGAAACTATGCAAATGTCTGTGCAACTGAGTATCTCCCAGACCTGGGGTGGTTACATTTTGTACAAATCTAAAAGAAATTATATATTGAGATCTATTTCAGGTCAAAACTGAAATTTTGATGACATATCCCAGAAAACAAAACTTTTTTTCTTTTTTCTTTTTTGACAGATTTTGCTATTGTTCACAAAAGTCCCTTCACTGAAACAGGTCCTCAATCAGTCTTTTGCAAGGTTTTTCCATGTATCAACTGATGTCAATAACTGAATTATGACAAAATTCTGAAGCAGACATACAATTAATTTTGTCCAGAATTTAATTCTTACGTTCAACATAGCAGCAGCACTCTTCTTTCGCAAAAAAAAAAAAAAAAAAAAGAAGAAAAAAAAAGAACTAAAAACAGCACTAGGTCATCTGTTTTGGAAGTTGTCACATATGCAGATTTCAGTTCTGTCCCTTCCATCCCATAAAAAACCCTCTGTGTTATCTTCTGCATATTATTTTCTTGGCCCTACGTGTCACTCCCTTTTCTTTAACAAACAGTTTCTCACCATCTCAGTCTGAAAGCATAACTTTTAAAATCACATTAGCAGTTGCTAATACCCCAGTTCTAGGTCTACAGTCAAAAAACTTTGTAAGCCTGATAAATTTTTGATACTTTAAATTACTGATTTTCCTCCAAATATGATGAAAAATTTGGATTAATTTGCTGAACATCTGATGTGACACCTCTAGCTTTTTACTCATTTTTTAATTAAAACCTGAAAAATCAGAAGCTTGTAATTAATTGATGCTTAAGAGTTACACTATTCAGTTCTAAGTGAATGGAATAAATCTAGACGTTCTTGTAGGATAAAAGAAATATTTTGAAATGCTCATTGATTTTTATATATTTTGCATGTTATGGTTAAACATAGCGATAAACCTAAATAAAACCCACAAACAGTATATTAAAGAGCTAGGGTTACTGAAGATGAATATTTACCTTTCTCTTATAAAGTCCGCTAAGTCTTTTGTTGACAAATGTCCATGTTTCATGTTGTGATAGAGGACATCAAAGCCATTGTTCCTTTCCCCCTAAAGATTAATAAAAAGAAAGCAAAACTATGAAACAAAACACACTAAAGCAATTACAGAACAAAGTATAGAATCTATGCATCTTAATAAATTATCGAGTTCCATGAAGTGAATGATTTCTAATACTTTGCTTTATACCAACTGCTGTTAGCTCCCTTCAACCTCCCATATGAAAAACAAACTAAAATCACCTCCACAGCTACTACTGCCCTCCTAACGACAACTCTTCCATTACATATTTCTAGGTCATATTTGAAGCCATTTCTTTTCTAGATTTCTACAGGTTTTGTATTTTTTCACTTTCCATCTCATGAAATACACAGGTATTATTGTACTCTCTCTTCATTCTCTAATATTTTTCATTATTTTCCACGAACTAAAATTCACATTTCAGGATCACTGGACATCCCACCTCTCCTGTTCTTCACACTCCACGTACCTTCTTCTGGTCTTTGTAAAATTAGTAAAAAAAATTCACTTATGTGTTCCTTCTCGCAGGTAGCTTCCCTTTGTCTAGTCTTAAGTCTAATTTTAAAACTAAAAACATTCTCTAGTGAGTAAAGCATACCTCCCCATTAAACTGACACTGCCCTAAACACTGCTTAATAAACTCAGCCAGCTTATCACCTCTGGCACTTGGGTGAACTTCCTCCAGACAGAAGTAACAATAGAAACGAAAGGAGGGCGAGGCCAGGCACAGCATAATGGCACTGCTACTATAAGAAGTTTTCCTGTCAAAATATTCATACCCCTCCTCCCTTCCAAAAGCTTCACATCCTTAATGCTGCCGCTACAAAAGATGCAGATGCATGTCTCCAGGAAAAGTGCATGCATGCTCAGAGTGGAACGGGAAGAAGAATGCAATGGAATGGAATATTTTCAATCGGAAGAAAGCAACAACTATCACCTAGCCCACCTGCCTGACCACTTCAGGGCTGCTGGAAAGTTAAACCATGTTGTTAAAGACATTGTCCAAATGCTTCTCAAACACTTAAAAACTGACAGGCCCGGGGCATCCACCACCTCTCCAGGAAGCCTGTCCCAATGTTTGGCCACCCCCTCAGTAAAAAAAATGCTTCATCGTGTCCACTCTAATCCTCTCCTGGTGAAGCTTTGAACCATTCCCATGTGTCCTATCACTGGGTCCCATGGAGCAGAGATCAGCACCTCCCTCTCCATGTCCCCTCCGCGGGAAGCTGCAGAGAGTAATGTCACCCCTCAGCTTCTTTTTCTCCAAGCTCGACAAGCCCAGAGTCCTCAGTGGCTCCTCATAGGACTTGCCTTACAGGCCTTCCAAAGCTTTGCTGTTCTCCTCTGGACACGTCTGAGGATCTTGATATCCTTCTTAAAATTCTGGGCTTTTCACAATGGCAGATCTACATTTACAGTGCGAGGAGCCCGAGGATTTGGTCATACACCCCTCCAAACATTTCTGTTTTGGAAAAAATTGTTTGTGCAGCCATAATGTGCACCCGATCAGGAAGATTATACAGCTGAAAAATAAAGCTGGCAAATAAAAATATCGGTGATCACTATCAGGACACTAACAGCTCACTGCTCAGCTGAAGAGGTGGGAGGAAGGAGGACAAGGCATGCAAGGATCTTAGGTACGTGGAAGCAGCCATGGATGGATGGAAAAGCTTTGCAGTGGCCACAGTAGTAGACTCACTTCTTTGAAGTGCTAACTGCGCTGTGTAACACATCAGTCAATAATACAGCAAGTTGCCTTAAAGTACATCATGCACAGACACAGACATTTGCAAATAATGGATGACAGAAGGCAATGTGATTCACATTACCAGCCAGGATTTCTAGCTTGACTTCTTCCAAGCATTGAGGAAAATAAAATCAAACAAAGAAAAAAGACCTATGAAATCAAGTTAAGGTTACAGTAAGTTGTAACCTGAAAAAGTTCTTTAAAATGCAAAGTAGTTTAGTGTAAGTGCCATTACAGAGAAGTCTGTAGAAAGCACAGAGATAAATAAATTGCATACATGAAAATACGTCAAATTCCAAAAGGAGTTTGCGTAAGGCAAGTTAATAAAAGGATAACGAATCAAAATAAAAGAAGGATAAGGACATGAATTAGTTGGAAGTTTACAAAACAAAAAGATAAAAACACCATTTAGTATGAAATGTTATTCATTTTTTAAAATATTGTTTTACTCTTTCAAGTACCAGTCAAAACAGTTTTGCTCTCTTTTCACTCTTATCTAATAATTTTTCCTTGTAGTTTGAAGCCCACAGTAATTTTGATAACTGAAGCACTAGTAGGTATCATATTCACTATCTGTATTTACTCAATATAAACCTGAATGCCACAACATCACAAAATCACCAGAATAACTCCATAATTAAGATCTGACTGATATTTTCAACTTGAATACAAAATAAAAATTTTATTTAAGTACTCCAAAGTTGTTACTGTACCCAAATTTGGAGATAAACATTTACAAATAAGAGTTTGGCATTTCTTCTAGAAAAGCTATCAATATTCTCCTTTTTGAAATATTCTTTCCCCTTGCCTTAAGGCATTTCTTCTAGCTAAACCAGCATATGGATCAATGATCTACTGCACACTGACTGCTTCTGAACTTTTCATAATGTGAGCTTTTATGGGGATTTTTCTGTGCTGGAGTTCCTCGAATTTCCTGCCACAGGAAGGGTAGCATTGCCATGACCCAGTCTCTGGCCATAGACTTCCTGATAGTTGATAATCTACCAGAAGCATAACTTTGCAAACCTCTAGAGAATGGAACTTGCCAGAATAACTAATCCCCATCATCATCTTGTTCTGTAACTGAAGGTTACTGCAAAGGAACTTATCTTTTAAATGAAGTTTTCTGATCAGTTCTACTCCTGTTCCTGACTTCACATGGAATAGCAGAAAGCATAACAGAAAAACAGAACAGATACTTTCTTCAGTTAAAAAAAAGTCCCTTGAAAGTCATGTTTATTATACACTACTAATAGTTATTAGAGGTTAAGAAGCTATGTGGAAAGTACATTTAGGACGAAACAAAGCAGCAAGTGCACAGCAGGTTCCCAGATTTGAGAGCCCATGTGTCTAAGCTTGGCACAACTATAAGATGTTTTCACTTGTGAATACAATGTCAAGTGTCGCCTATCTTACCAATATCAGGCTCTACCTACAAGAACAAACACCTGGACTTCAAGAGTGTCCAATAATTTACATGATCAATAGTTCTGATGATTAATCTGATGACAATTCTATAAATTATCTTCTGCTCATGTATGAAAACATATGTGTTCCTATGTCAAATTAAGTACAGTATCTCAGTGCAGAGAGCAGACATTTTTCTGCTTTGGAAAAGCTACACGGCCTACCCACAACTTCGTTCAGTAGTTAGGTTCACAAAGAGTAGCCCAGATAATTCATACAATAAGCATCAGAGTTAAGGTCTGTATTTATTTAGACAGAGGTGAATGCTGTGGCTAAGAGGAAAAGCAGTTCAATTTACAAAAGCCAAGTACGTATCCTCTTACATGCACATATGCCATCAACATTCCTTATTTGTGTTTTGGTTGTTTTTCCTCAACGCTGCCTCTCCCCACCAACACTGTGTAAAATACATGGAAACCAGGTCTCTGGTCATTTTTCCTTCATTATGTGTTTTCTCCTGCTACTTCCCCCTGGCAGCAGCCATAGCTGGGGTCACTAAAAGCCCAGTAGGGGCCTACTTTAAATAAATGAAGCACATAGCAGAGGGGACTGATGAGACTTTTCACTCCCATTCAGAGCAATTAGAATCCACTGCTATGACAGGCAGTTAAGTCATATACAGATTCTTCTACAAGTTGCATCCTGGAAAAAGAGGAACCTCTGTTGTCAAGTATAACATCAGGTTCTACGCAGCAGTCTTCCAGATTAGTTTGAAAGACAACTCTGAATGTCATTTTGCAGGTAAAACACCATCTGTTGGGATGATCCTGTCAGTCCTCAACAGAAAACAACTGTAACCATGTACGAGAATGCAAAATGTAAGCGGTCCCCTCTCCTTGTAGGCTGTATTTAATCACTTTGAAATTCATTAGCAGTTTTCTCCTTCATTCCTAGAGCTAGAAAACCTCTCTCTTCACAAGCTGGTGTTTTTATTCAGGTTTCCCATTCTACACTGCTGTCAGAGAGCTCTTTTGTGCATATAGCATAGATACCTCCTGAAAGCAAGCCACAAGAGGAAACAAGACTTCAAACGCTTCACTTAAATACAATGAGGCATTACTGACCAACTTCACATTGCCTACACTACTGTAGGCAATGCCTACAATGAGGCATCACTGTCCAACTTTGCATACAAAATAAATTAAGTCATGGAAAGCAGGAGCAGAGTCCTTCCGTTTCCCTTCATCAAGAGCTAAGTGCAACGATTTTCTCATGGAAATGAAAGTAACCCTGTCAGCAAATGCAAAGTCAGAATTCAGCATATCCACGACTTGTGCATAACAGGAAACAGATTACAGGAACTCTGTTTTACTAAGCTACTTAATAGGTTTTGAAAATTTTTAAGAATAAGTTTGTTTGTTGCATATAAAGATGATTCTCAGTTTAAAACCAATAGTACCCAGAAATTTCAAGGCAATCTGTGGCAGTATTTATTTCTTACATTTCTAATCAAATTCTATGAGTCCAAGTTCTACTTACATTGGACTAAAACCGTCCAACACTTATTAGTGTAAAAAGTTAATACTCTCTATTATATCACTGTCTTTTTTACCCAGTGTAAACAAGTGTTTCCCAATTACAAAGGTGATTCTAAAGTTCCAGTGACTGGTCAGATACATACTACTTTTATAGCTAGGGTAAGGAGCAAGAAAAGGACTCCTGCAAATAATGTTTTCACAGCATAACTAAGTGTATGAGATAATAAAAGGTTCATGCAGTTCTTAAACACATTTTTACTTTGGTCAAACTTCAGAAGCTTGATGAGAGAAACTGAGATAAAGTTTGATTTTTTTCTCTAAGTTCAGCAAGTAAAGAAACATTTGACAATAAGTGAATTAATGTAATTTCAAACTACGCTTTTCAGACATGCATTAGCAGTGGCTAAGCACGCACAATCATTCCTTCAACCCTTTAGACATGACCACATCA
Source organism: Thinocorus orbignyianus (assembly GCA_013400375.1). Lineage (NCBI taxonomy): Eukaryota > Metazoa > Chordata > Aves > Ciconiiformes > Thinocoridae > Thinocorus > Thinocorus orbignyianus. Next base: position 79,022 of record VXBW01006017.1, read on the forward strand.
CCACATTACAAAGAAGAAATGGAACAAGCTGAGAAAACTGTACTTCAATTATAAACCATTACAGTCATAACCTGCCTAATCCTCTTTTTAAAACATCCTACCTAACCCACAACTTATTCTCCAGGAAACTGGCACACAAATACTCAAACTGCAACACTTGGAAGTGGTACTCCAACTTAATTACAGGATTTCTTTTTAACCATAAAAATGTCCCTAATTTACTTCGAATTGTCATAAAATGAAAACTGGATAATCTCCAAATTAAGTTTCCAAATCCTATTTAAATCTTACAACTTTGCCTTTGGCAAGCATGATGTATCAATGAAATATGACCAATATCCCTCCATCTTATTAGACAAATGCTAAATAGGAAAAGTCTAGAAAAGACTGAATATGGGAAATAGAATTACTTCAGTTTAAGGGTTGAGAATAGATAAATTTGTATCCTTTGTTTCTTTTTTTTTTTTTTTTTTTTTTTTTTTTTGTCAGGTCCGGAGAAGCTGTCCTACAGACAGTTTTACACTTAAATTACTGCTTGTGCTCCTATGCAACTATGCTCCTATGCAACTATAGAAAAACCATGCCCCTCATGAACAGATTATGCATGCAAGAATCCTAATACAGATAAAGCATAACGGCATGTTCTTTTGGTAAAAATATTTTGTCTCAAGAAAATTCCAGTGTTGCACCGAAACACAAAGTAATAACTGAAGACAATCTATTAGTGGAGGGTTGGAGAGCTCAGCTCCCTCGTACAGGTGAAATTCAGTAATTGCTAAAACTAGGTACAACCACTCAGCAACTACAAGATTTGCTCTATGCAGCTTAAAAGATATATTATTTTAACAATTAACATACAAACTTTAATTACTGTAATTCTAAAATTCAAGTTCCTGGTATTAGCTAAAAGCAACTTTTTCTTCACCCACAAACGTAGAAAGGCATATACTATTCATTATGGTTTGTCCATTTGTACTGTCAACTTCTTTTCATTAACGCATGAAGGAGACACGCTTAAAATAATAATAGTAAAGCATTTCTTTAAAGAAATAAGCATTCTCCTCATTCCAGGGATAGGTAAACTCATTTTAGATGCTCTGAAAAACATTGTTGTCATTTTCTTGAAACTGTTATTCCTTCTTGCATTTTCAAACAAGTAATATGTGTTTCCTCCTTTCCACCAAGGCAAGTACACACCTTGATGGGCCCTGCATACATGAAAATATTCCTGTGATTAATATTATGGTGTTAAATTTCTGAAAGCTAACTATCAGAAAATTTCAATTTCTGAGCATTTGAAATAGCTACAGAAAATCAAGAGTATTAGAACACAGAAAAAAGCAGTCACACAATGCTTAAACAGGCTATGCATCTTCTTCAGTTCTGAAAGTTTTGAGAGGGCTGAACACAAAAGCAACTTGGCAATTTCAATTTCCTCCTTCCAGTTTCAATAAAGATTAGCTCCAGAGAATCTCTGCATATACCAGGAAGGACAGATATTTTCCTCTTGATCTAGATAATTTATTTTTTTTTTTATATATAAAAAAAGATGGAAAGTTGCCAACTCATGCATACATGCAGAGGGAGGAGGCTACGTCAATACTGCACAACAGCTCTCCTGAAACTGAGCATCCGACTGCACGCCAAGCAGAAGAGTAGCACTGTGTAAACACATGAATGGAAATCCTGATGGAAGCATGACAAGTGTCAGTGTCATATCACGTAAGCGTGTAAGACAATACATTTTATACTTAATCAGTGCAACCCTCTTCACAAAGCTAAGATTATTAACCCTGGATACTGCCAGCCTTTACATGTTACATTTCAAAAGCGCTTCAAAGGAAATAAATCCTCCTCACAGCCATTCTCAAAAGCTACAGGTAGCACACACGATTAAAAAGATAATAGGAGTCTGACAAAGTCGATTTAAACATACATTGTTATATCCGAGAACTTCCAGAGTTATGAAGCACAGCACTACACAGAAACCAGTTTCAGCTATACACAGACCCTCCAACAGTTTAATCAAATTAATTTTAAATTATTAACAAATAAGCCATAACTGACTTTGAAGTGGCCAGGCTTATTTTTGTTGACTTGACATAGCGTAAAAACCCGAGAATTAAATTGACTAGTTCAGGTGATACTTTTGTTAAATACAATGTCAAAAATTATACAACACTTCCTAAGCAGTGTTAAGAAAACAGTAAGTCAACGATAACAAATGCTTTTTATTCTATTGTACCAGTATGAGTGCATTCAAAGTGACATAACATAGCTACATATAATAGAAATAACTTATGAGAGCGTTCCCTTTAAATAACATCATTGTTTTGATGTAGCACATACACAGCAGCAAGTACCCAATGTTTTATGACAACATTCTAATTAGGAGCTGGGAATGTTTGGCCACATGACTTGAATGCCTAAAACTCAGTCATAAGAATCAAAGCCATTTATAGCCTGTACTACTCGTTCATAATTTTTGATGCCACAAGAAAGTAACTGCATCCTACTGACTTTGAAAACTGCTTCTCCATAGAGTGGTGTCCTCTATTAGCAGTCCCCTGTATTTTTCAAGTAATAGTGAAATTTTTCAGGTGACAGTACAGGTCTCCGTACTCCAACTTTACAAATCCTGAAAATACTTGTTTGTCTCTCAGTGACCTCCTAGAATCACTCAACAGATGGCAGGCCCATAAAACATCAATTTTTCCCACACTTTTTGAAAAAAAATTAAATAAATCTAAAAAATTTCAACTATACAAACACTTTAAAAAGGAGTATAAGGTGAAAGTCTGATGATAAACGACCTGACTGTTACAATAAAGAAGCTAAGAAATTTGTTTACGTGGGAACTTTTAGGAAGCTCTTAAAAGACAGCAGCCTAAACAGTGTGTAAGAAGTCGATATGCATTGGCATATGTCACTCCCCTTTTCTGAAAAGATCAGTTAAGTCCCTCAAGTGTCCTACAGCTCAAGACTTCTATTTCCAATGCATAATTTCAGCTGTAAGTTGATGACAGTGTGTACATCAAATAATTAAATATTAATTATGTTTTGGGTTAATTTTCACATCAGTAGTTTAGAAAGCATAGTCGTCCCATTCCATAGACGACAAAAACATTTCACCTAGTGTTACCTAGAAGGGCAAGGCAAAAGCAAGGAACTGAAGAGAACTATTCTGAAGTTTTGCACAATACTACCCTTTCTTTCTGTTTATAGACTTATCTTTGTTATTTTTGGCCAGTATGCATTCAGTGCATTTTAACAGCAATCTTCTAATTCCCATCTTAATTTTCTTGTCACATTTCAAAGTATACACAGATCACATCCCAAGTCTCCTAAAGCACTGCAGTAACAATTCTGAACAATAACCTATTCTGAAAAGTTTGCAGAAATGGGGAAGCCTAATGATTCAAAATGCACAAAGCTCTAATTTATGCTTGGTTCTGAGGACGCACAGAAATACTTGCTTACTTTTAAAAACCTATCGCATTTAAACAATACAGTTAATCTTGAAAAGTATTTACACACAATAACAAAATCAAGGAGTCCTTGTTCATTTTTATCTCATTTCTACACAAAACAAAACCTTGTCCATGGTATTACAAAGGTTTTTCAGCCAAGTTTCGCAAGTTTAAGACCCTGTCTAATGTCCTTGCCATCACTGCAAGGCAATCAAGAAGAACATACTTCTTACCCTATTTTGTGTCATTTTTGAAGGTAGGACCAAGAGAGGAAAAATCTCCTTCTCCTGGCACTCAATACTGACCCATGTTAGGAGCTTTGCCAACAGAGCTATAAGGCAGAGACTTTATAGAGCAGAAGTAAGAATGAGAAGTTTGGGTAAATGTCTACTGCCCCATATTTGCTGGTAGCATTTGTGAAGACACAGACAGAGAAATGGAATGTATGGGAACGGCCAACAGCCCTCACTGATTTAACAAAATTACTGACTTACTAACAAAAGAAAATAAGACTGATCAGACACACAGTTAAATGAACATTCCATAGTATCTAACACAGTTAAACCGAAAAGCGTTTGATTTCAGTTGAGATAGCTAAAGAAAAAAAACTTCTATTTCCCTCTAATCTTAGGAAGAAACAGTAATTTTTTCAATGAAAATGTGACTTTTTATAATAATTCTAACAGTACTTCTTATGAAAGATAAAAATCTTTCACATGTTAGTTTAATACTGATCTCCCAGACTGAGGCTTCAAACTAAGCAGATCTGTATACCAAGAGAGCAAGTCTAACACCTTGTTTCATTAAGTTCTAATATCCTGTTGAAAGCAAAACTTAAGAGAGTCAAAATTAAACCTAATGCTGCAAACAACACAGGAAACCTGGCTTGCATTGTGCTTTGCATACAGTATACTGTTCCTGAACTCGTGAAATTACTTTTCCCCAGATATCAAGGATAACTTTGCTTACACACAAAACGCAGACTTCTGAAAGATAATTTTCTCTCTCTTTTTTTTTCTTTCTTTTAGTTTCCACAAATAGGCGCTTCTGTCTCCCCTGTTACTGGGTAGGGATGGACACCCCAAATTAAACACACAGCAAAGACGCAGCAACGCTGTGCCCAGTTTCATTACAAGAACACTCACTTTAATGTTTCAGACCAGCTTCGGTCACAATGAAAACAAACACTCTTTTCACGCCAGGCTGAATAATCACCCAAACCCACGATTTAGTGAGTTTTTTTCCTCCGTGTACGTCCACCCTTTTATAACACAGGTCTCTGCGCAGGAAGGACGGAGAGAAGGGCGCTTCTCCAGCCGGCCGGAGAGCCCCTGGTTCCCCCAGCCCGGGTGCTCCGGGGGCACCCCCTGACCCGCGGGCGCAAAAGCCGCGGGCGAGGGGCGCAGCCCGGCCTCGGCACTTCTCACCCTCCCAAAAACAACCATGGGGACCCCACCGATCCGCGCCC
>VXBW01006020.1:0-12933 GCA_013400375.1 Thinocorus orbignyianus
GCCGAGGCTAAACCGTGACAAATGGTCAACAGCACTGGATGGAATGATTAATTATTTTTCTGGCAACATGCATTTCTTGCTTTAAGCTAATTCTTTAGTCTTAGTGTTTATAGCTGAACATTTGTTTTCTGTCACTCTGGTGAGGGATGTAACTCAGTGGCAGGTAAGGCTCTTCTTCATATTCTGGCCCTGGACATTTTCCCTGAGCTCGATTGTCATAAAATGATCTGTGAAGTTTGCAAAGGTCTTCTAGGATCTCTAGGATAGACAGGACTGTGTACACTGATTATTGTTCTTAATGTTGGGTTTTTCCTATGTGGCAAGTCATATAGTTTACTGCAATTGCTATTCAGTAACGTGTAATTTCATGGGTGGAACTGGAATAGAAGTGGCATCTAACAGGTTTTTGTAGCATAGGGGAGGCAACCCATGGTCAAGCTGTTAGTTTATAAATGCTAGAGCTGTATCCTGTAACATAAGCTACTCATAATCTTTAAACACATTCTCTGTACCTGCCTCCCACATCACTCATTACCAGTGATCTCCTTATAGATAAAATGAAGGCCTATTCCTTAGCCACCCTTATTGGGCTGCTGTGTCCATAAAAAAAACAGTGTCCTTGGCACCAGTATTTCTGCAATTACTGAAAAGAGATCACCTTTTGCCATGGATTTACCTTGACTGGTCACCAGACACTCCCAGCTACTCTCTCATTCCCCTTTCTCAACAGGACAAGGGAAAAAATAAGATGGAAAACCTCAGGACTCAAAATAAAGACAAAACTGCCATCATGGGGAAAGCAGACTCAACTTGTGGAAAATTAATTTTATTTATCACCAATTAAAAATAGAGTAGGATGGTGAGAAATAAAGATTAAAACTGAAACATCTTCTCCCTTTTTTCTGAGGCTCAACTTCACTTCTTCATTTCCAGTTCCTCTACCTCCCCCCCCCAACCCTGAGCAGCACAGAGAGTGGGTAATGGGTGGTTGCAGTCAGTACATACCGATTCCTCTCCACTGCTCATTCTTTTCCCCTACTCCAGCATGGATCCTTCCCCACAGATTGCAGTTCTTCAAAATAAACCTGTTCCAGCATGGGGCCCTCCATGGGCTGCTGTATGGAAATCTGCATTATGGTTTGAGAAAACCCATAACAATTTATTGTCATTTAGATGATGACCCCTCCCCACCCAGAAAGGGAAATTGGGAACAAGGGTTGAAATAGTATTAATTCTGATATAAAATATACAAGAATTATACTCAGCCAATTCTATCAGTAGGAAGCTGTGCGCTCCCAGCAGTGGACAGCAAATGTCGGACACTGTGAGTGCAACAGCTTCAGTAGGAAAGGAAGGCTGCAGGGATCCAGCACCAGGGCAAGGAGTTGTCTGGACGGTTGCTATCAAGGGAGAGAGAGCTACTCAGCAAACTTTTCTAATTTATATTGAATGTGATGTTCGTGGAAAGCTGCTAGTGGGCTGAAAGCAAAAAAGAGAAAATGCAGACCGAATAATATCTGCCATTTATTTATTTAGCTTTCCATTATTCTGATATATCCCAGTTGTTTCAGCACATAATTGATCAAAGCTACATTTAATACATACTTGTCACTGAAATCAAAACCAATTTCAAGTTACTAAGGCTCAAGTTCATTACATACCTTAGTATTCTTATGTAAGGTCAAATTCATTCCCCCAAAAAATGTCAAGTTCAGTACTCTTGTTTTTCTGAAAGGTGAATTTTGCCCATAATGCTCACGCACTTAAAGAAATGAAAGCATTGTTATTCTAATTTATTATTAAGTAGTTCCTCTTTGATTTTAAGAATCTAATAAAGCGTGACAATATGACTGTCTGTAGCCGAACTGAAAGTATTTCAGCCAAATAAAATAAATTGCTATACCAAAAGTGTGAGATAATACCCCTTACCAGAAATCAAATATAAAATCTAAAAGATAGCCAAGACTGAGTTTCATCCAGATAGATGCCAGTCTATCTACAGCAAAATTAATTTCCAGTAGGCAAGTGTCTTGTGTTTGTAGTTCAGTGAGCAGTGCTGATGGAACCTGTTTCCTGTGGCTCCTATTGTTCATCAAGTAGTGAGCCCCTGCTGCAGCCAATCTGTAAGGACAGAGCTCTCTCCTCTGCTGCATTCATAAAGTATATAGGAAAACATCTGAAACTTCCAGCACTTACAATATTGCAATTGGGTGATCTATTAAGATGAGCAACACACACAATTGCATAATTTTCATGCCCTTTAGGAAACCTAGCCTTAAAAGGAATAGTGTGATCTTTGGACGTGCAGAGAAATAAGGGGCCAATTTTATGTTTGCATTACAGCCTTGTGGAGAATGATATAAGAATGTGTTTTACAGCTGGAAAAAACAATTGGAAGCAACTATTTACTAAAGGATATTGCAAATTTTCTGAGAGAAGAGTCATAAAAATGATTGGCAAACTGAAGAAAATGCCTTCCAGGAGGGTCTTCCATCTCTTTCCCTTACCAAGAAGACCAAGATGTATGCTGATTCCTTCACAGTGAAAAAATAGAAGACATAAAAGGGGTGTTTAAGCTAGTAGAGAAAGTCTTGTAAAGCCAATAAGGGAAGTGAAAGCCAGACAAGCTGAAGAAAAAAATAGCACGGACTTTCAAATGAAGACTGGCACAACCCCTTTCTGGATGTATGCTCCTGCCAAATACAAGCCATTTTGCTAAATACCATGCTCCATGTTGTGCAAAAGGTCAGCTTAGATGGTTTAATGGTCACATAGGGAACGGTTACAGATGTCATCTACCTGGACTTCTTTAAGATATTTGCTGCAGTCCTCCACAACATTCTGGTCACTAAATTGGAGAGATATGGGCTTGATAGATGCACTGTAAGATGGAAAAAGAATTGGCTGGATGGCCATGTCTGAAGAGTTACAGTCGATGGTTCGATGTCTAAGAGGAAACTAGTAACAAGTGGTATCACTCAAGGGTCCGTACTAGGACCAACACTATTTAATATTTATATAGCAAGTTTTCAGATAACACCAAACTGAGTGGTGCAGTTAATTTGGTGGATGAAAGGATGCCATCCAGAGGGACCTTGAGAGGCTTGAGTAGTGATCCCATGTAAAACTCATGAAGTTCAACAAGACATCCCCAATATCAGTACAGAGTGGGGCCCAGGGAGGAAAGAGAGAGAGAAGGAAAGGGACAGTGTGAGTAGTTAAGTTGGTACAATAATGGACATGACAGAGGAAATAAGGCAGGAAAGGAAAATGGAGAAAGGTGTTAGTAAGAGATAAAAGTGTAGATGAAGGGAGAAAGAGGTAGACAAGAGTCTGAAGGAATGAATGAAAGTGTAAAGTAGTAAGTTGATAGACTAGCTTGCAGTATGATGCATAGATATGAAATTTGGGCTGTTGCTTGTTCTGCACAGTGAGAAAGCCAAGAAGGACCATTTCTCCAGCCCCTCACACTCCATCTGGCTTTTGGCTGGCACAAGAACAGGGACAAAGCTACAGCCTGCCTTGCCTCCATCTTTCACACTGATAAAAGCTGGAAGTTAAGAGTCGAGTCTATGAGAGTTTGGCTTACCCTGCTAGGGCCATATATGGGCTAGTCAGAAGCTGGTCACAAAGCAGTTAAGGGAATTATGACTTATCAGATGGTTGCATGGAGAATTATGTCCATAGCAGACCTAAGTTATGAAACTGTCAGCAATGACACTGGGATGGTTCTGACCTACCCTACCTGGTTATTTGTAGCAGGATAAGTCTTTTTAACTGTTCAGGCTTAATCACATACATGGAAGCAATTTCCCCCCAACCTTGACAGCTTTATCTGATATTTATTGGAAGGATTTCTATAGCTTCAAAACACTCTGCAAGAAATGGTTTGGTACTTATGTTTATTAATACACTGGAATCAGTTTTCTGATATGCTGCCTCCCTGTTAGGATGTTAGATTTGCCCAAGATGATTATTTACACTTTGCTCCTGTAAGATAAGGATGATTCCCGGTGTTCACTGTTAGATTGTTAACAACATTCTACATTAAATCAGCTCAGTTGTTAAGAGCTGCTTCAGGGAAGAGTGGGAGAGAAATAACCTTTCAGCTGAGAACATAGGTTTGAGATTCAGTAGGGGCTTTTACTTACTTTGTTGATGTCTGTTTCTTGTTGTTTAGATTCCTACCCCTCAAAAGTTAGAGTTTCTCATCTTTCTTTCAGACATACTGTCGGGAGGGGCCCGGGAAGACATGCAGCCGACTCAATATGAGTGATAAAGCAAGCTTCAGTGTTTATTCGGATAGCTCAGATATTTATACACTTATTGTAAATTATGCCTACTTGTCACACACTAATTGGCTAGGCTTCTAAAGATTACATGTTCATACACCTCCTACTTGCAGTTTCTGCTTCAAGATTCTCCAACATTCCAGAAGGACACTCTCCCTCTCTCCTTGTTTATCATTCTTGCAGGGTCTGTGTGACCTTGGCTCTTCTTCCTTGTCAGCGTAACTTGCAGTTCTCACTGAGGCCTACTGTGGCTAAAATCCTACTTATGCTAAACACTTAGGCTAACAAGAGGATTGCTTGTACAATGCTTCCGTGGATCCATGGCCCTGCTCCTGCAGCCATTCTGCAACAACATACTAATAATGTGACTCATCAGCACTTTTCAGTGGCTTTTAAGCCACTGAATAATACTTTTTAAGTATTGACATTGAAGCATGAGAACAACTTATTTGCTAACATTTTTCTTGCATGCAGTGATACTATTTCAGGCCCATTTTAGTCTTACAATTCAAGTTTGCAAGAATCTCCTAAACATTTGGTCTTAAATAATTTTTTGTGTTTGTTTATCATAAGCAAAAAGCACCCCCACCACCACCCCCTAAAAAAAAAAGTCAGCTCACTCCAGCACTTGGAAAAATAGGGATATACTTTAAATATCTAACCTGGTCAGCCAACCACAGGCTTGAACCAAGATTTGATTTTGGATGAAACTGTGAATTCAACAGGGCGAGCAAGAGCTTTGCCATCACAAACACATTCACCCTTCCACTTCTTTATGTCTGTCCAGTGTGCAATAGAGACTCTGATTTAGATTTGTATAATCTCTATTTCGCTATTAAATAACTTCTTTGCCTTTAATGTAATAGTGAAAAAAAATAGTGGAGGAAATAAGGAGTCCTTGCTTTGTACCTACCATGCAAGGATCTGTTGGAGGCCTGAGGCTCTTAGTGAGACTTTCATGTTCCTTTAGGTCCAACTTGCCTAAAAGGGATGGGAAGGTTTAGAAGTCACAAATTCATTTCTTCCACTTCTGGCATAGATAGGGCAGAAGAATCCAAGAGGATATGATTCAGCATAAAGTCCAGTGAGCTGTTTTTTTCTTTAGATCTCCTGCATATCTTGTGCTACATTTTTGTCGTTCTTTTACTATTTAAAGAGAACAAAAGATGTAGAATTGGAAGAAGTGACACAGGTTGTCGTGGTTCTGAGCAAATCAGAAAAAAGACAGATTATCCTCCCCTCCCCCTTTTAGGAAAAAGAAGAAGAAAGGGAGAAATTAAAGACATTCAGGAGTTTAGAAAAAACTAAACTACTTTAATAAAAACAAAACAAAACAAAAAGAAAGTATACAGTATATACAAAACCGTATCAAGCTTCCAGGATGACTACATCACCAGCAGGCAACAGTCCCAGGCTGGACTCGGTGATCGACAGGAGCTAGATTCCAGATCTGGAGTCAGGAACACTCGGATCGGGATCAAGGGCAGACGAACAGGCAGGGTCCTCCTCGGACGTTGGCCATTGAAGAAAGAGGAAGAAGGCTTGACCCTTTGATCCCTCCGTTTTTATACTGAGCGTGATGCGGATGTGATGTAATACCCCTGTTGGTCAGTTTTTGGGTCGATTGTCCTGTCCGCTCCTCCTTGCAGGTGGGACCCTTCGATGCTTCTGCTTCCGACCCTCCAACGGGCAGAATAACAAAATTACCTGACCTTGGTTGTTCCAGCAATAAGGATAAGCAAGGGCCTGTCTGCATACCATTCCTTGATATTATTGGGCCTTATCACTGTGAGACAAAACAGTTTTCTGAACAGTGTGCTGTTAATTTCAGAGTTTAGTTAGCTGGAAGAGGCCCAGCTAAGAAAGTAAAATTGTAAACCAGAAAATTGGTTCATTTTACCCCAAACCAGGACACAGTTTACTGAGTGAAAGCCTTCCACTATTGCAGAAAGCCACGCATCAAGTGTTAAGGGCAGACCACAAGAACCTCAGGCCTCCTCAAGCTACATGGAAAATCTCAACACTCATTAACACATTTAGCCCCTCCTATATAAGGCACCAAAACCTTTAAAAAGAAACATGATGCAGCCAACACTGACATTCCCCTTTTCAACTGTCTCTCAGGTATATCACAAAACTGGGTAGCAGAAGTCTTGTGTCTTTGAATCTTGAATTTCTAACTCCTGTATAATTTCTGCCCTGTCATACAGCCCCTTCCATTAGTTTATCAAGGTAGATGTTGCAAATAACTAGGATTCTGCTGCCAGGGCCTTGTCTGGAAGGCTGCTCCACACCTCACTCTCCTAATGGTTGGAAATTTTCTTTTTCATCAGTAGCCTAAATTAACTCATGACCAGTATACACCCAGTTGATCACATTATCCTCCAACAGAGAACATTCTTCTCCCTGTAATTTTTGTCTTAAGTGTATTTAGAAAGAGTAATCCTGTCCCCTCCCAGACTGTTTTGGAGGGTTAAACAAGCCAAATGTCAGAGTTCTTAATTTTCCTTCTCCTCGTATAGCCTTCTCCACATTTATATTAATTTGAATATCTCTTGCTCTTATATAAAACACTCTGAGCAGTAATTTCCAAAAGAGATTTTGCCCATTCTTGGATCAGAGACACTTTCGTGCCTCTAATGAAAACACACCACATAATGCATCCTAGACTGCAATAGCCCATCATATTGGTACACAGTCACTTTATTGTCAAACAGTGCCCTGGGACACTCTCACCTTCTACTGCTTCCAAATGAAGAATAGCCCTGTGTAAGCTGACACAGTAGGACCCAGGAACAACCACAAAACCATGGATGAAAAGTAAATAGCAAATTTAATCTTGATACCTTGTAGACTGGGGAATCTCCAAAGCAGCACCCAGGAAGAGGCACACAAGTGGGTGTGCACATGCACTGCATAGCAAGAGCATCCTTGTTAGAAAGAGTGTCCTTGATAGCAAGAGAGAGTGAGAGAGTGTCCAAAACTGCTGTTCTCGCCTTTATTTCAGGCTGTGCCACCATACAGTGAGACCTGGACAGGTTGGAGAGGTGGGCAGAGAGGAACCTGATGAAATTCAACAAGGGAAAGTGTAGGGTGCTACACCTGGGGAAAAATAACCCCATGCACCAGGACAGGTNAAGAAGACTGAGGGGGGATCTGATGAATGCTTATAAATGCTTAAAGGGTGGGTGTCAAGAAGGTGGGGCTAGTCTTTTTTCAGTGGTGCCTAGTGAGAGGACAAGAGGTAACAGGCACAACCTTGAACATAAGGAGTTCCATCTCAACATGAGGAGAAACTTTACTTAGAGGGTGGCAGATCCCTGGAAGAGGCTGCCCAGAGAGGTGGTGGAGTCTTCATCTCTGAGACCTTCAAAACCCACCTGGCCATGTTTCTGTGCACCCTGCTCTAGGTGGACCTGATTTGGCGGGTAAGTGGGGGGGGTTAGACTAGATGATATCTAGAGGTCCATTCCAACCCATATCATTCTGTGATTCTGTGGGAGCACACACTGCATGCACTGTCAATTATTGGTCTGATGCCTGCTTTGCTCACCAGCAGGCTTAGTCAGAAGTCCCAATGGTAACACCAGCTAACTGGTGGCTCTGGAAGCCTATCTGGAAGCTTGTGGTCTCCTGGGAATTAGAAAGATGTCATCTTTCAAAAGAATTATCATTGTATAAGTGAGCCATTTTAGTCATGATGTCCACTTGCTGCAACTGCAAGGCTGAGGCTGAAACCCAAATAGAAGCACTGCAGCCTACCTGTGCTGATGTCTCCACCCAAACAGACCTCCCAAGGACTGAAATAGCTGTCCAGACCTTAGACTGCATGGAGCTCCAGCACCTGGAAGTCCCCCTATCACCTGAAGGTAGTGGTATATGTCATAGCTACAAGTGTGCCTAGCAAGATGAAGGCAAGATTAAAAAACATGTACTGTCCCCTGATAAAAAAAAAAAGACGGGAGAACTAGTAAAAATCAACATGGAAAAGGCTGAGGTACTTAACTTTTTTTTTTTTGGCAGTAGCTCTTCTCTCAAGTCCCTGAATCTCAAGGTTGGTACTAGAGGAATTAAGTCCCTAACACTGTAAGTGTAGATCAGGTTTGAGATAACCTGAGCAATCTGAACGTGGAATCTGATAATATGCATCTCAGGGTCCTGAGAGAATTGGCTGATGTAGTTGCTAAGCCACTCTCTATCGTATTTGAAAAGTCATGGTAATCAGGCAAAGTCTCCATTGACTGGAAAAAAAGGAAGTATCCTACTCATTAAAAAAGGGTAAAAAGGAGGACCCTGGGAAATACCGACCAGTCAGCTTCACGTTCATGCCCAGTAAGATCATGGAGCAGATCCTCCTGGAAGAGAGGTCGAAGCATATGGAACACAGGGAGGTGATTAGACAAATAGGCCTCAGATACAGTCCTCAACAACATTCTTGGCTCTAAATCAGAAAGATATAGATTCGATGGATGTACTCTTAGATGGCTAAGGAATTGGCTGGATTCCAAAGAATTATGGTTAGCGGCTCAATGTCCAGGTGGAAGTCCCTCAAGGGTCCGTACTAGGACCAACACTATTTAATATCTTCAGATATTTCATAGGTAGTGGGATTTACATGCACCCTCAGCAAGTTTTCAGATAACACCAAGCTGAGTGGTGCAGTTAATTTGGTGGATGAAAGGATTCCATCCAGAAGGACCTTGAGAGGCTTGAGTAGTGATCCCATGTAAAACTCATGAAGTTCAACAAGACATCCCCAATATCAGTACAGAATGGGGGATGAACTAATTGAGAGCAGTCCTGCAGAGAAGGACTTGGAGATACTGTTGGATGAGAAATTGGACATGAGCTGGCAATATGCACTCGCAGCGCAGAAAGCCAATCATATCCTGTGCCTCATAAAAAGAAGCAGGGCCAGCAGATCAAGGGAGATGATTCTCCCCCTCTACTCTACTCTTGTGAGACCTCAGCTGGAGTACTGCATCCATTTCTGGGGTCCCCAGTACAAGAAGGACACGGACCTGTTACAGTCGGTCCAGAGGAGGGCCACAAAAATGGTCAGAGGGATGGAACATCTCTCCTATGAAGACAAGCTGAGAGAGTTGGAGTTGTTTAGCCTGGAGAAGAGAAGGCTCTGGGGAAAACTTATTGCAGTCTTTCAATACTTATAGGGGGCTTATAAGAGAGATGGGGACAGACTTTTTACTAGGGTCTGTAGTGACAGAACAAGAGGCAATGGTTTTAAACTGAAAGAGCATAGGTTTAGATTAGATATTGGGTAGAAATTCTTTACTGTGAGGGTGGTAAAACATTGGAACAGGTTGCCCAGAGAAATTGTGGATGACCCATCACTGGAGGTGTCCAAGGTTAGTTTGGACAGGGTTTTGAGCAGCCTGATCTTGTCAAAGATGTCCCTGCTCATGGCAGAGGATTGGACTAGATGATCTTTAAAGGTCCCTTCCAATCTGACCCATTCTATGATTCTTTTTTTCTATGTGGCAGTAAAATATTTAGACCTATTTTTTTGTGACCAAGGTAGAAGCACTTTCACAGTCACCACATTTCACTTTTTAATTAAGCACACTAATCTATTTAGATTATACCATTGAATGTCTTGCTGTCTGTGGATGAAATCAGTCACAGCCAACTCAGTGAATTCAATGCAGTTAAGTGATCATGAGCTGCCCATTTTGTTGAGGGCCAGCACAGAACATGGTGTGATCCTCTCTGTTCAACAACAAAGTAAAAGGTAGGTTTCCTGGGGGGGATGGTGAAAGCAGTGATTTTTAAAGGTATAGACAGCAGCTCAAAGGCAATTGGCATTTAGAGCCAAAAGGAGGAAGATATATAACAATCCTTTGTACATTTGTGTATCTTTGCCTGTGATAAAATGTTACAAGACCACATTTTTGTGAATTCAGTTATGTTACCTCCTTGACCAAATTCTACTTTGTTTCTTCAGTGTAAATCCAGGATAATCCCTTGGACTTTAAGAAAGATAATTTGCTGTATTCTGTTATTAATTGAAAGCACATATTGTCTAGAATTTTTCAGTGTATCCACTGCTGGAATCATAGAATCATAGGATCATATAACGGTTTGCGTAGGAATGGACCTTAAAGATCATCGCTGGGGCTGTTCAACTTGGAGAAGAGAAGGCTTCGGGGAGACCTGATAGCAGCCTTCCAGGATCTGAAGGGAGCCTACAGGAGAGCTGGAGAGGGACTCTTTGTCAGGGAGTGTAGTGATAGGGCAAGGGGTAATGGTTTTAAANAGCAAAGCCCCATCCAGCCCTCTTAAACACTTCCACGGAAGAGGCATTCACAAGTTCTCTGGGCAATCTGTTTCAGTGTCTCACCACCCTCACAGTAAAGAATTTCTTCCCAATATCTACTCTAAATCTCCTGCCACTGATGACAGTGTCATTATGGCTTGGCCCTGAGTGTGCTAAATGTGGGTCGTTTTTTTTTTCCTTAGCTCATATTTACATCACATCACATGGGCTTGATTTACTTTATTCTTATATTTAATCTGTGCCCATTTAGTCACATTTCCTGTTTTTTATTTATTTAATAACTCAGTTCAGCTCAGAAAGCTAACAGGGATGGATAGAGTGTGACAAGTTGCGAACATATTCTGTACAGATCACTTCTGTGGCTTGCTATGTTTTGCATTTGACAATTTGGTATGGGACAGGCTGTTTATTTAAATGTTTGGTTTATATAAGAGCATTTAGCAGCAGTTGTAAGTGTACTGTACATAAGTATTTCATGTTTCCTATTTATTTTTCCTCTCCATTTTTCATGAAGTCCTCCAGAATCTTAACCACTAAGGTAAACATCAGTGCCATTCTGTGTTCAAAATAGAGAGGACCCAGTGATTGAGTGTGCTTATCATCAAGTCTTTGATGGTGATATTAAAGAGAACAAAATGAAAACCTGCCTCTAATGGAGTTTTTCTGCTGGCTACAGTAGGACGGGGTTTTAGCTGTGCTCTCTGCCTATGAAAGTTAATGGAGTTTATGAGTGTTTTAAATAGTAAAGGAAGGCAGACCGCCTTGTAGTGCTATTGGGGAAGTAGAGGGAAAGAGAATTAATCAGAGGTAGTACTGAATGACAGTTTTGACTGAACATGAACAGGAACAAAACAGGACCTTGTGGTTTCAGTCTCTGCCCTGATGGGAACAGCTAGTGAAAGGCATGTTCTAATGGTGGCAAAAAATAATGGTTTCTAGTGATTTAGCTTCAGACGGCAAAAAAAAGAGCCATGTGGCTGCTGCTCCCCACACAGCCCCCAAATGTGAGGGAAGAATCAAAAGAAAAAGGCAACACTCATGGGTTGAGACAAATGCAGTTTAACAGAACAGCAAAGGGAAAAAGAAAACAACAGTAACACAGATGGAGGAATATACAACCACCATTACAATGCCAGCTTGCCAACCGGTCCCCAGCTTTGACTTCCTGCCCCTGGGGGAGAATTAACCCTATCCCCGCCAGAACCAGGACAATAGCCACTCCTTATTCCATACCATTTATGTTATGTCCACATCTTACAGTTCCCAATTATTTGCTACCACTTTCCCCTATCATATATATATATTCATACAGATATAATGCCCTTACTCTATGTAACATCCCTCCGAAATGTCTGTTGAGTTCATTTAACCCATGACTTTGGGCTCCAACTCTTAGAACAGTCTCTCAGGGTAGGCAAGATGGTGTGTGGTACTGTACTGTTGCATGTTGTCTTCTTGGAGATCGCAACTGGTGTATCCAGTGTGGCTCGTGCCCACGGTCCATGTGTTGAAGATGTAGATCTCAAGGAAATTGTTGGGAGCCCTCTACTGAGATCAGTTCCGATCCCATCACCATTGCAGTTTTGATTGGGCAGGGCCGGCTCAATTGGTAGATCCCCTGGTGGTAACTATCCAGGTAGCCTTTGCTAAATGCATATCCCAATGTTTTAAAGTCCCACCAACCCTTGCTGTCAGTGTAGCTCTTAACCATTCTATCTTCCCAGAAGCTGATGCTCATGCACCAGGGAATGTGATAGACCCACACAATGCCATGCTCTTTGGCCCAGGTGTCTATGAGGCTGTTTCAGAAATGAGTCCCATTGTCCAACTCAATTCTCTCTGGAGTGCCATGTCACCACAGGACTTGCTTTTCAAGGTCCAGGATAGTGTTCTGGGCATTGGTATGGGGCACAGGGTATGTTTCTAGCCATCCAGTAGCTGCTTCCACCATTGTGAGCACATGGCGCGTGCCTTGATGGATTTGTGAGAGTGTGATATAATCGATCTGCCAGGCCTCCCCATATTTATATTTCAGCCATCGTCCTCCATACCAAAGAGGCTTTAATCACTTGGTTTACTTGATTGCAGCACATCTCACATTCACAGATAACCTATGCAATAGTGTCCATGCTCAAATCCACCCCTCGGTCATGAGCCTATCTATATGTGACATGTCTTCCTTGATGGCCTGAGGTGTTATGGACCCACTGAGCTATGAGTAATTCACCTGTATTTTGCCACTCCAGATCCATTTGAGCCACATCAAAATTAGCAGCCCAATTAACAACCAGATTCTCTTTCCGGGCAGAGATATCTTGCCACGGTTCAGCAGCCCAGATGGGTTTG
>VXBW01006024.1:5386-32057 GCA_013400375.1 Thinocorus orbignyianus
GCTTGCTTTTCCTGTCAGTGCACCAGGGCACCACCTGTACAGACACCCTGCTTTTCCTTCCCCTGACCACATGAAAGCCTCAAGCGCTGACACCCTTGGAGCTGGTGTAAGTGATTTAAAGCTCTCTGCCAGAACCGAGAACTGAATTCCTTCTGGCGAGTACTTTGCCACCAGCTCTGACCACAGCAATTTGCACTTCCTTGGCCTGTGCTGAAGGCTGTTGAAATCAGGGACACTTCTTGTATTGGGGATCATCTTCAGCACTGCCTTTTTTTTTTTTTTTCCTTNAAGAGCTGCTCTCTTATGCTTAATGTGGCATTAAATAAAAAAAAAAGACTCCTTTTTGGCAGGTCAGGCTCCAGCTCCTACAGATACAAAGGGGTACAAGAAGAGGGTGTGTTACAGAAGTAAGGTCTACCTATAAAACTGGTGTGGCTGTGGTGTGACCAGTAATGGAGACACAGGCGAGGACTTTATTATTTCAAAGGTGCCTTAGAAGCAGGGCCCCACTCCCACAGGTGGCAGATCAGCACCAGAATCCATCGAGGCCTCATTGGAATCCCCAGGTCTCTGCAGGGAGCACCTTGATGTTGTGCTGAGCCTTTTGTCAGTTGAAGGGTTGGGATCTTCAGCTGCAGCAGTGTCTGCTAACAGGCTATGCAAAAGGGGCTACCTGCTCTAATTCAGGGGTTGGTTTGGGTTCTTTTTTTCTTTGCCTTGAGATTCTCTGAAGATTAGAAAGATCTGTAGTGTCACAGCTTGTCATTGTACGTCACTGTGTGCTGAAATCACTGAGTATCACAGAGGTGGTCTGAGCTCTTGTTTCTGGCTGTCACGAACAAAGGTTTCTACACATGTGCCTTGAAAGAGGAGAGGAATGAGAACTGGAAAACCAGGAAACCTGAAAACCATTTTCACCAGAGACACTAGCAGCGCAAGAAACCGTCACTTGGTTTCTCTTCCGCTGCTGAAGCCACAAGCCATGTAAAAGCTGAAGCTGCCTTTCGTTGCTCATTTCGGCCTTTGGTGCTGGCCCGTGATTTCCAGATCTTGTTGTCCCTGTGTAAACTTACCAGTCAAACAGGCGAAATGTTCTTGACTCAACCTGGTGACGAAATTTCTCTCCCTGGGATTTTTGGGGGCCTTTTCTGCAAGCGCTGACGTTGCACAGACGTGCACTCTGGCCGTGACCTGTGGTGGGTGGTGGGTGGTGTTTTTTCCTCTCCCGTACTGGTGGCAACACTCAAAGCGATACTGTGCGTAACGGCTGAAACCCAGAACAAAGAGCTGCAGAGGAAACGCTGATGGTTGGTTTCTTTGGGATTACTGTTTGCTTGTTAGGATGAGGAAGGGTCCTGGCATGCAGCTTTTTCCTGGGATGTCACTTGGGAACTGGACTGCATGTGGGTTTCCTCTAGATGGTTTTGCTTTTTGCATTTTTATCATTTATATATCAATGGATGTATAATCCAATGTTCCTACTTACTATTGATGTCAAATAAAGTATTTTCAGTTAAGATGTCTGGCAGCATTACTCTGAATTACCCTGTGGGTTTCCTGGGCCATGACTTAGCCTCCTTGCATTAACTTTTCCCACCTCTGCCTGCCTCCCTCGGTAAATTCCTGTCTCAGCACTGCAAAATTTTTACCAGTGTTAAGAGAAACAGATCCAAGAGTCCCAAGATGAGACCGGAAAACTTTAGGGTGGTTCTTGTACCTGTGGATAGGGGGGACAGCATGCAAATCCCTCCTGAAATCAGGCAGGCGACGCAAGCCCTCAACCTAGGCTGTCTGGTGCTTGGGGAACACAGGCCACTGCTTGCTCCCTGGGTGCTTGTGGGTTTCACTGGAGCATGGAAACTGAGCAAGTCATTCCTGGGACACTGATGCAGACGTTTGCCTGTGTTCCTTGGCACTTTATCGTGAAAACATTTTCCATAGAAGAGGTGTTTCTGCAGGACTGTGGCTAAGGCCAGGCAGCTGGTGTGAGTTCCCCAGTGCTCTCCAGGGAGAGGTAGGCTTGCTCCCAGCCCTTGGGGCCCAGGCTGGCAGGTTGTCCCCAAGCCTCTGTAGTTACTTGGAGGTATGCTCTGAAGACCATAATGACAGAGGATGCTGGCCTCTGCCTGTTTTCATTCCTCCAGGGCTGGTTTCAGTAGAGGAGCATCATTGTATGGAAGTTGCCAGCAGAACAAGGTGCAGCAGAGGGCTGTGGTAGGGACACGGTGGAGGAGGGTAGGTGGTCCCCATGACACCTTTCATTGGCGTTTGGACCCTGAGAGGCATTGCACAGGAACTGTGGATGTTTTCTTCTCATGGTTGAAAGGTTGGTATCTACAGGCAGTAAATGGCTGGAGAGGGACCTTCCACTTTTTCTTCTTTCCCAAGAGCTGTTCCTCCCCTGTTCTGCTCAGGGCAGGCAGGAGTCATACAGCTCTAGGGGCTGGAAGAAGCCCTGTATGGAAATTTTGTCCCTTGCTGCAAGAAGCAGCTGAGAAGTATCAGGATTTCATCCTCCTCCCCACTGGTTACTAAGGCTTCCCTGGACCAGATCAGCATGTGGCTTGTAAAGGATCCCTTGACTCTTGTTGTGAGACCATACTTGCTCTAGTAGAGCTTCCTCTTGCACGTCCAGCTCCGCCTGCCTGCCGGCAGCCAGGATGGGTGAACAGAGGTCTCTGACATTTATCCCACATTTACCGTGCTACACCTTCCTGTTCTCCAGCCCATCGGAAAAAAAATACAACCAAAATAAGCAGCTGTTGTTAGAAGAAAGAAAAGGACTGAGCTGGAGTTCGCTGATCCCTTTTGCCCCCTTGGAAGGAGGCTGAAGTGGGTGTGATTGCCCTTTGCTCTTCCTGTGTATCTTAGCGCAGAGCAGTACTGGCACAGGCTCTGTTCTTAATTGTGTGTGCCCCATTAGGGGGATTTCTGTGCACTCAGCAACAATGCACCCCTGTTTTCTGTCTGCCTGTGGCAGAAGCCCCACTCCTGGAGCCCGTTTTCATTTTCCATCCACTGCTCTCAATGTTGCCAACAGCAACCCAGATGTTCACACACGCAGACAAGACCTCTGCAGAGCTGGAGGTAACTGGCTTATCAAGCCTGCACTAGATTTTGCAGTGAGGAGCTGAGTGGAGAAAACAAGGGACTGGAGTTAAGTCCAAAGCCTGGACCTGTGGACTCTGAGGTTACCTTCCTACCCTTTACATGCTTGAAAAGGATCTCCACAAAGTCTTGCTCCATTATTTTTTCCAAGGATGGAGGTATTGCTTACAGATTGCTGTTGCCCAGATCTTTCTCCTTGCCCTTAAAGGCAAGCGGGCATAATCAGCCCTTCCCCAGTTGCCATGATATTCTACTATTACTGACAGCAGCTTCATTCACATCAACCAGCACTGTTAGTTCTTATGGGTTAGCGCCATCCATTCCAGTGGATGTATGTCCAATTATTCTGGAGTACATCCACCTTCTCTAAGCAGTCCTTAAACTCCACATTTGGCCCTCCTATTGCCTTTCCAAACCATGCCAGCAAATGCAGAGATGTGGGAGCAGGCTTTGCATGTAAGTACGCTACAAAAATCCATTTATCATTGTAGTCTTTTCCATATTGTCCAGCACCATGCTCTCTTCATCCATCAGTGGACATGCTTCTAGCATAGCTGTAGAGTCCTGTTGTACTATCCCCTTATGACCTTCACTAATCTGAGCTGTAAGTGGTCTTGGACCTGCCTGATACCTCAAAGTACCCAAGCAAGCAATGTTTACAACATTCTTTTGCTGTCTATTGTATTTCATAGTATCCCAGCAGCGCTGGAATGGACCCTAAACATCATTGAGTTCCAACCCCCTGCCATGGGCAAGGACACCTCCCACCAGCCCCATCCAACCCAGTCTTGAACACCTCCAGGGATGGGGCATTCACAGCTTCCCCAGGCAGCCTGTTCCAGTGTCTCACCACCCTCAGAGGAAAGAACTTATTCCTGATACCTAATCTAAATCTACCCTTTTTCCGTTTAAAATTGTTACCCCTCATCCTATTACTACATTCCTTTATAAAGAGTCCCCCTCCCCCCCCCATCTCTCCTGTAAGTTCCCTTTACGCACTGAAAGCCTGCTATAAAATGTCCCCAGGGCCTTCTTTTCTCCAGGCTGAACAACTTCAACTCTCTCTGTCATAGGGGAGGTGCTCCAGCTCTCCAATCATCTCCATGGCCCTCCTCTAGACTTGCTCCAATAGGTCCTTGTCCTTCTTATGTTGAAGCCTCCAGAGCTGGACACCGTACTCCAGGTGNAATACACTCAATCCCACTGTCCATGTCTCCAACAAAGATGTTAAAGAGCACTGGTCCCAGTACTGACCCCTGAGGAATACCACTCATCACTGGTCACAACGTAGACATCAAACCATTGACCAGAACTCTGGATGTGACCATCCAGCCAATTCCTTATCCACCCAGTGGTCCATCCCTCAAATCATGTGAATTGCTGTTCCCTTATCCATCAGTGCTGTGACCCCATCATGGAAGGCCACGAAATTTGTCACAATTTGCCTTCAGTAAAACCATGTTGGCTGTCATCAATCACCTCCTTATTTTCTATGTGCTTTAGTATAGTTTGCAGGAGGATCTGCTCCATGACCTTTCTGGGCACAGAGGTGAGACTGACCAGCCTGTAGTTTCCCATGTCTTCCTTTTTCCTCTTTTTAAATATGGGGGTTATGTTTCCCATTTTCCAGTCACTTGGAACTTCACCAGTCTGCTTCTCAAATATGATGGATAGTGGCTTAGCAATTTCATTCACTAGTTTCCTCAGGACCCACTGAAGCATCTCATCAGCTCCTGTGGATTTATGGATTCCTTAGATGGTCTCAAACCTGATTGTCTCCTGCAGTGGAGTTTCCCATTCTTATGTGCATCTTTTTTTTTTTTCATTTTAGTGCAATAAGCTCCCTTTTTAGTCAAGCAAGACTGCTCCTGAAATTCCCTGTCTCCCTGCAGAGGGGAAAGGCTAGGGAGATTCAGGGAGGACATTGTGGGAAAAGGAAGGTGGTGCAGGCCTATGCCAGCATACTGGAGTGGTGAGGGGTCTCCATGCTTGGGAGGTTTCAAGGTTCGACCAGTGTTTCCCCAGCTGTGTGACCAGCAGAGCAGCAAACCCAGCCCCTTGGGAGCAACAAGCTGGAGTCAGTGGGGCAGCAGAAGAGTGCAGTCCCTGTATAAAAGGACAGTGCTGCTTTGGTGGCCTCGAGCTAGGGCCATGGATGATGCCAGCAAGCCTGGAGATGCCTACAGAGCACTGCCAGGCAAAGAGCATGGGGCCAAATGGTTGCCTGCGCATTCCAAAACCACTTTGCACCATGTTTCAAAAGCCAAAACCCAGCATGGTATTTACCACTGTGAGCATCTACCCAGATGCTAGAGACAAAGGGAGGAGCTGTGATGCTTTCTACCTTGGGTCCAACTCATCCAGAGATGAGGAATGCTGAGCCCATGTCTGGGAGCATTTCTTCCAGGCGTCTGTGGAGGTGCCGGCTGCTGGCACGCAGGACATTGCAATAAGAACTCACTGACACATTTTTTTACACCCTCCAATTTTCTCTTGAGAGGGAACAGCTTGGTCAAAAAATGCAAAACATTGGCAGACTCCCATGTGAAACAGAGGCAGGCTGAAACGTCATCCCTCCAGCAGCACCCCACCTAACAAATGCCCCAGTTTTCTTCTTCCAAATCACAAGCTGGAATAGAAAAAAAAAAATAATCTCATTTGAGAAAAAAATTTAAAATGATAAGAGAAGGGAAGGGAAGCCATTATCACTGTATCTTTTTTCCATGGGATTTAGTAACTGCTCTGATGGAAATGCACTGATGAATCCTCAAAGGGAAAAGCAGGGCTGATGAAGGGGTTCTGGGATCAGAGCATCACTTTGCAACATAACTTGTCGTCCCCATTTCCAGAAATACTCTCAGAGATATGTGGGCCCAATGAAGAGCATGACATGCCAGAGAAGAGACCAGCATGGGAGAAAATCAACTTTGAGAGGAAAATATATTAGTTTTTTGTTGATGGTACAATTTCTTCACCTTTCCCTCTGCTGTAGGACCAGAGCAGATGTGTTCTCACAGAGGAGGCAGCGCCAAGCTCAGCCCAGGCACTGGGGTCAGCATGCAGCTCATGCATCTACTCATGAAGCATCAACGCCTGGGAACATGCTTGAGACAAGGAAGTTCAAACACTGTGTGTCATGGTTTAACCCCAGCTGGCAGCTAGAATCACACAGCCACTCATGCAAGAAGAGGGAGAAAATTGTGGCTGCCCCATCCCTGGAAGTGTTCAAGGCCAGGCTGGATGGGGCTTGGGGCAACCTGCTCTAGTAAGAGGTGTCCCTGCCCATGGCAGGGGGGTTAGAATTCAGTGATCTGTAGGGTCCCTTCCAACTCTAACCATTCTATGATTCTAAAAGGCAGGAAAGGAAAAAAAAAAAACCAACCAAAACCCAAACTTGGGGGCTGAGATAAAGACAGTTTAATAGAACAATTACAGAAAAAGGAAAATAACGATAATAATGACAATGGTAAAAGAATGTACATGATAATGTAATAGAACACAAGCCACCCTCACCACCTCGTAAACTGGTTGCCCAGCCCATCCCAAACAGTGACCAGGGATTTCTTTCCTCTATGGCCAACCCGCTCTCTATGTACTGAGCATGATGTCCATGGTACAGAATATTCCACTGGCCATTCCCTTGTTCTGTCTAGGCTCCTTCTCAGCTTCTATAGGAAGCTGAAGAGAGTCCTTGAATAATATAAATATCACCTAGCAACAACCAAAACTATATGCATTACTGACATTCCTTTCACACCAAATCTGAAATGCTGCAACCACTAGAAAGATAATTACCTCTATCCCGACTGAAGCCAGGACACTGTGTAAGGATGTCAATGGCATAGATGAGACAGGGTGTGGAGGTGAAATAAGTCCATAGATGCAGTTGCGCTCTCAGAATGTCTTAAATTTTGCCCATCTCACATAGAAAACACTGACTTTATGCCTGTGTCCTTACAACTTGTTCTTTCTATCCAGCTCTTAGAAGTTTGCACCACATATTTTCCAGGTCTGGACGTCCTTCAGGGTTTGGTCTAAGCGGGAATCTTACTACAGAACACAAAGCGTGGGGAATGGGCTGGGTGTCTCCGGAGCACTAGGAAGGGGAAGATGACAGTTTCCACCTCACAAGGACAACTCCCCAAGTGACCTAATGTCAATTCATATTTACCCCAGCTTTGAGCAAAGGGATTGGGCAAGAGCCCTCCCCTGAGAAGAGATCCCTCCCTGCCAAAGTCATTCTAAAACACTGTCGTTCCCTTAGAAAACACAGTTGCTATGACAGCAGTCACCTCTGGTTTGGTTTCCTCTGACTTGCATGAACATTGTGATACTTCTCACCAGGAATCCTATAGAAACAAGATCCCAACACGCCTCATTGAGATCATGTAGATTGCCCAGGTAACATGGGGAACGTGTGGAAATTGGGATTGCTCAGGGAGGTCCACCTAGCAGGCCTCAAAGCTGTGATCTAGCTGAAATGAGAATTTCTGGTGGGTACGAAGCCAGGTGATTGCAGAGGTGGTATGAAATCAGTGAGGCTACAAATCCCTAATAGATAAAGGGCAGCTAAACACCTGAGTCAGTAGCAGCAACTGCAACCTGCAGGGTTGTACCCAGATGACATGGCAATCTGCCCGGGGGTTTGCACTCTGCAAAATTAGCTGCTTTAAAAATCAGCAGGTCTAAAGCACTGCCACCAGCCTGCTTTTGAAGCATTTTACTATGGAGTGCTAGATTTATAACGCTGCCCAAAAATTGTGATTAGACACATTGCGGTCACACATAATGAAGCTTAACCAAAGACTGAGACATCAGGTAGGAAAAATGTGCACAAAAACCTGCACTCAGACACACTCATAGCACCACACACCAGCCCGGGTGACACCAGCAGCTCAAAAGGCTTTTGTCAGGGTATGCAATCAGGCAGATGGAGGTCTCCATCCTTGGAGATGTTCGGATGACACCTGGATATGGTGCTGGGCAACTAGCTCTAGTTGGCTTTGATTGAGCAGGGGGGTTGGACCAGATGATCTGTAGAGGTCCCTCCCAGCTTCAGCTGCTCTGTGGCTGCCTGTGGTCCCCAGGAGAGCAGGGCTGCATGGAGTAGGGACACTCACAGCCCCACAGTCATCGTGCAGCAGTGATTGTGGGGACAGAAACCCCAAGAAACACACTGCATTCAGCTTCCTGGCACTTCTTCACCGTGTCTGAGTTTCTAGACAGCTCTTTGCCCTCATCCTCCACCCCCTTCCCTGCACAGTGCTGGTGGGGTGTTGCTTTCCCATGCCACAGCTGGTGCCTGACCCTCTTGCTCAGATGTGTTTCTTCTTGCTCAGCTGCTGCTGCTGCCGCTGTTCTTTGGTACATTTAACACAAGCTTTTCCCAGTTTTTGAGGCTGCACACCTCATCAACCACCAGCAAGCTATTTATAGTGCTGGAGCCTCTGCTTCTGACTGGTTCCAAAACTTGCAAGGGTTCTACTGCTGTCACACTGACATCACATGTTAATAACAAGAGACACCTGGTGCTGCAGGCCAGTTCACACACCAGGCACTCGTGACAAGCTGGCAACAAGTACAACAGGCCATGACAGAGTCTTGGTGCCGTGAGTATCCACCGCTGTAGTGTAAGTACCAGGGCTGTTAGCAGCAGGAGGAATGTTCTTTCTGGTAGAACCCTGGCTGACAGCAGCAGATGGTAGAAAAGCAAATCAGCAGTCTCAGAGCTCTGAGGTTTTACCATGGGTCCTGGGTTGTTTCCTCAGGAACTGCATGCTGCTTTTGAGTCTTGCCTTTTTACACCCACTAAAAGCTGATGGCGTCATGGTCTCCTGTCTCTTCGTTCTGCTCCTTTTCTAGGAACCAGTAAAATGCACTCACTGCCCTTTGCCTCCTTATCAGGATGCTTTATGTCTGCCCTGTTCCCTATCTTCCCATCACTATTTTTAATGGCTTCAGTACAGCCTGCATTAGGGTGCTGCATATTTGAGACCATTCTGGGTTTTGGGGTGGACTGGAAAGCAGCAGGACCCCTGCAACCAGCTAATGCAGGTGTTGTCCACCGCTGCCCACCCTGCAGCCCCTCCTGCCATTTGTTCTTGGAGGTGCTCCTGTACCCACACACTCCCTGTCCACACCATTCGACTTTTTCATTGCAGTCCCGTGCAGAAAAAGAAAACCAGCACAGTATTTACAGCATGAAGGTAAAAGAAGTAAAGCCAAGGGAACAGTTGGCCATTTATGCGAACATCAGTTTGGCACTCAGGTCAACAAAGAGGCTGAAAACTGCTATTGAAGTCAGTGCTGAGGCACAGCTTTGTCAAACACACTTGTTTTCTTCTGTATTTCTCCCTTCAAAAAAAGAACAACCAAAAACAAAACCAAAGAACCAGCACAGGATTTATTGCTTCAATCCAATAAAGGGACCGGTGTTTCTGTTACATAATCAGATTTCCTTAAACCATTTTTGACTCAGAATCACGTGATGCTTTGGTAAGATCCATGCCTTATGCAAAAGAAAGAGGGTTTAAAAAGTGGTGACCTTTCAAAAAGTAGCTCTTACATAACCTTTATGAAGTTTGCAGATGGCAGAAACCTGGTGGTAGAGGAAATAATGGCTCTCTGTTACAGGAGGCTCTGGATCTGAATAAATCATTAGAGGTCCGGTGAAATTAACTTTAATAAATAAATGACAGAAATGCAACCAGAGGCCAATAAGGCCAGATGTGAGATCTGTCTTGGAAAGCAGTGCTGCAGAAGAGACTGAAGTGTATCTGTGGGTTACACCATGAGCTCTTTGTGCTGCAGTTAATAGGGACAGTGCAACAACCTCCAGCTTGTAACCAAGAGGGTAACGGCATTAGAAACAGAGGGATCTTGCTTCTGTTCACAGCCCTGGTAGGAAAAGCACCCAGCTGCTGTTTGTATTTCCAGAGGAACAAGGAAATATGAATGTATAAAGAGGCTGCAGAAACAAGCACAGAAGGCTACAGCAGAAAGATTACCTTGAGCTGACATCCAAAAGGGAGAGAGCGCCCTGCTTAGAGGTACACTGTGGCAAAAGGGGAAAGTTCTGATAGTCCCCTCTGACTTTCAGTCTTTCCATCACTAAAATCCCTGCTTTCTTCCTTTTTATTTTTTTTTTTACTGACACTGGGTACGTCTCTGGGGAGGAGGCATAGACTACTTTGCAGGTAACTTTGGTGGCTCTGCGTTGTGAAAGAGACTGTAAACCAGGGCTCAGGCTGCAGGGCTGGTTACCTGCAGGGGTCAGGAAGAGAATATCCCCTTTCCTAGCCACACATTTTCTGTTTTACATCCGTACTACAGTTTTATCAGAGATGAAAGTGCTGAGCAAGTTTGGCATGGCGGTGAGATAAAGTGACCAAAGTGTGCAGGAAGCTTGAACAATACAGGGTGGACAAGCAAAGCTCAGCATGCTTGCAAGCTGGGATAGACCCGAACATCCGAGTCCGTTCCTCTAGGTGCATAATTACATCTTGCAAGGCTAAAATTTTTAATTCCTAATCTGATCTTCGCAGGCTCTTGCCAGATCTCAACACTCAGAACATCTCCTTCAACACACCCATTGCAGGGGGGTTGGAACTTGATGATCTTTAAGGTCCCTTCCAACTCTAATCATTCTATGATTCTATGATTTCTGGCTGCACAGCATGAGCCTCGTGATGTGAGTGTGTCAGGAACAGCCAGGTGAATGCCCTGCATCCACCTGCCCAACCACTGTCCATCCATTCATCCTTCTGCAGGTTGTCCAGCCAGGGGACCTATTTTCTCTTACCATTTATTTTCCAAGACACACACGTACACAGCCTGGGACAGTGACCTGGGCTCTGCCAAGTCCCTCACCGCCTGTCAGTGAGAGAACAGCCTCTCCACAAGCGTCAGGTGCGAAAGCCCCAGAGCGGGGTCAGCAAAAGTGGATGCAGACATCTGGTTTTAGCAACCCAGCTCCTTCTGAACTCCAAGCCAAGAGCAATTCAGCTTTTTCTCTGTCTCTGGGAGGAGGGGGACCCCGGACCTCGGATGTTTCCAGCAGAACATTTATACAAGGCCTTCAGCAGTCTGTCAGAGGAATGCCACGTGGCCAGATAGACATTAAACAGAGCTGGCCCCCAAGGGGAGCAGTGGTGAGGATGGGGGGGATCTTGGCAGCTGAGTGCAACACAGCCCAGGACAAGGGAGGAAGGCAGATAAGCCCCCAAAAATCCTGCTGGGAGGATGGGGCAGGACAGCTGCTTGGCTCTCCTCGGAGGTGCTTGAAACCTGCGTGTGTGCTTTGTAACCACAAAAGTCAGAGGGAAGCCCAGCCACGGCTGCTGAGGAGAGGAGCTGGGGTGGCTCATACACAGAGAGGAGTGGGGGTAAATGCATCCCCAACCCCTGTGGTGTGTTTCCTCCTTCCCTTCATCCTCAGAGCTGCCTCTCCAGCCTCCACCAGCAGAGCTGTTACTAATGCAGGCCCAGCCACCCAGGGCAGGGGCTCTCAGGCTGCAGAGTCCCATCCTAAACCAGCCAGAGCCCAACCAGCTTGCTCGGTGCAGTTGTTAAGTCGACTGACTTCTCTTATCTCTGTTGTGATTACTTCCTCCAACCAAACCCCCTCCCCGCTGCATTCCTCAAATAGCAAC
The DNA here is from genome assembly GCA_013400375.1 of Thinocorus orbignyianus. NCBI lineage: Eukaryota > Metazoa > Chordata > Aves > Ciconiiformes > Thinocoridae > Thinocorus > Thinocorus orbignyianus. The sequence continues at coordinate 17,146 of VXBW01006024.1, forward strand.
ATTTGTTTTGGAAATTCCTCTCCCAGTTTCAGGCTGGAAATCTGGGAGGATGCCGGAGCGGGGATAGGGACAGAGGCTGCACTTGCCCTGGTCCTCTGTGACAGGCTGCCCTTACCTTACCCAAGTTGCACCCACCGGGGTGGCAATGCCTCACTCCTGCAGCTGCTGAGCGTGTGGTTGGTGCAGTCCCATCACTTATGATCCCTCTGTGGTTCAGCACCTTGCTGCACAGCACTGGTGACACAGCAAAGCACCCCACTCCCTCCATCCCTGCTGCCCCCAAGCCCAACCCCTGCCCTGGCTTCAAGAACTGTGTAAACCAGAAAAGTGCTTTCCTAGGACAGAAAGACTGCAGCTCAGCGGAATGGATGTGGCAGCAGAGCTGACAAGCCCTTTGGTGTGTTTTGCTCTCTCTGGTGGTCTCAGTCCTCGGCATTATTGCCCACTAAGACAATCATAACTGTGCTGGTCGAGGGAAGCCATGCAATCACAGATGAGCCTGTGAGCACGGGTGTTTTGGAGGACAGACGGTGGTGAAAGGGTTCCCNTCAAGGGAGGGAAAGAGGTTGTGGCATGGTTGTACAGTTTTCAACCCTGGACAGCTGCTTGGCATCGTGGCCCCCTCCAGAGACAGTTTGAAATCAAGTACATAGGGAAGGAACATCCTGACCTAAAGCAGACTTGACAGAGGAAAGGGCTGTTGGCACTGAACTGAGCAGCTGTGTCCTTAACCTCACCCTGACGCCAGCAACAGTTTGCCTGACTAGGGAGCAAATCAGTGTCACATCAGTGACTCCTCTGCCACGTTCCCAGCTCTGAAGCACTGGGCAGGCTGAAGGAGGGACATCCCAGTCTGTCACTATAGGTGCGCAATGACTGCACACCTCTTGCCAGAAGAGATGGTAGAGTGTAGGTGTCCACGTGTGGCTTTTTCTTCAGCCACAGAGACGCTTCATCCACCCTTAATTAAGAGGGCAAATTCTTTGAACTGTGGACTGACCCCACCGGATGACCAAGAGGAGACGGGAAACAGTTCCCTACATTTTGGACATCCAAAAATTCAGGCAGCATGGGGGTGGATCACAGGCTGAAAACCACTGGTCGTGCCCACACTCTCACCTGCCCAAATATTGCATCCTGCCGTGGGTCCACACTATGCCTGCAGCAATGTCGGTGTGTGTCTTACCCTGGAACTACCACATCTGGCAAGTCACCATCCCAAGTATCATATGTGTCTCTGTGTACGTATGCATTGCTGCAAGGTATGACTGTATATAAAGGCAGCAGAGACATCTTGCACTGGACCACAGAACAGAGAATAAGGCTGCTGGACTAGGAATCTGCCACTTTCATTGCCCCAGGCAAATCTGGGTAGCTGCGGAGGGTCCATCCTGTTGGTCAACGCATAGAAGAGAAAGACCACCCTGCACAACACCAAAATCCCATGGCAGAGAAAGCCTGAGTTGCAACACTTTTTGGGCAACCTCCAGGAAATAAATTAGCCTCATTTCACTGCGAACAAACACAGAAATTTACAAATATATTGTAAGATAGCTGATGAGTCCCGAGAGCTGTGGCTGTGCTGGGGAGAGGAGCTCAGGCTGTTCTGGCCTCAAGAACAGGCTCTGCTGTTATATGGGACAGATATTCTCCGCGGCAGATGGGACAAGGAGACAGCAGGTAGGCTACAGGAGTTCAAAGCAGCTTGGCCCCAGCTTTGCACACAGGAGAGTCTGATGCCAGCAGGCTGAGGGCAACAGTCCCTTAGAAGCAAGGTGCCAATGCACTCACAGCAGAGAGGGAGAGGGACCGTATGGCCCAGAAGGGCAGCAGGAGGGTGGAGGGCAGCAATGCTTTGGGGTGGATGTTGGACAGGTTTTTCCACCTTGTTCCTCATGTGGGCTGGTGGTTCCTGCTAGCAATTCCCACAATGCACCCACAGGGAGCACGCAACCTTTCTCAGAGAAGTTTCATGTTTCACGCACATCTTGCTCCCAGCACACCAGCATTTACACAGCACTTACTGGTCTCAAAATAGCACTGGAGGGACTTCCCCACATCCTCACTGCAACCATTTGTCACCTAGACTCACTGACCAGGTGGGGACAGTGAACTGGCAATTTGAATCTGTTCGTGCAATCTGTGGGTGGAAACTGAATACTTCAGGCCCCCTGTCAGAAGAAAATATATTTTGCCACACGCCTAAGACTGAAGTCTACCTTGAATGCCAGAAAGGTTGATGGTGGTCACATGAATAGAGGCACTGGTCCTCTTCTGTCCCAAGGTGCAGGAATAACCTCTGTTTCTTCCTGGCTTGGCTTTGGCTACTTGCACATGCCCAAGCAGAGACCCAAACCCTGCACAGTGACTCCTGAGGATTCTCACTGAGTGCACAGCCTGGGCAGGGAGAGGTAAAATCTTGCCTTCCAGACAGATTTTTCCTGACCCTCCTGTTCCCTCGTTATTAGCAGATACTCAGGCCAGGGGTGTGTGGGATGAGCTCCCAGGAGCTTTCATGACCTCTGACTCCCACAGGCACAGAAGGTAGCATTCGCATGGCTGCTGCTAACGGTAATTCACAGCTCCCCAATTTGTGCTTGCAGGGGGGTCATGCACAGACCATGAAGTGGTGCTTGGCAGTCTTTCTCACTGGTCTCGCTTGGCAGTCTTTCACTCACACTGGTGGGTCCTAATCTTGAGTCGCAGCTGCACAGACCATGACAGTTATCTCTGTGCCTCGGGAAGGACCATGCTCCAGATCTCTTGCTGCTCTTGCCTTTGGGTCTGAACCAGAGTGTAAGATCACAGCATCTTGCACACCTGGACAGCACCTGGCATGAGCACAAGCAGTTATGCTTGGAGGAAGCTAAGAGGAGTTTCATGCTAAGCAGAGCACGAGTCCTTCAGGTGGGCATGGGCAATCCCCATTCTGCAGAAGTGATGCCCACATTTAGTTGGCAGGAAAACTGATTTGATCTCTTTTGATGTATTTCCTGCTCTCGGGAAAGCTCAGTCCTTATACACGCACTCTCCCCACCTGCCCCAGCATCGCCTTCTCATGTGCCATGCCTGGAATGAAGCTGGGGACAGGCAGCTCTGTACCGGAGGTGCTGACTCACACCTGCAGGTTGGCATGGAAACTGCAGACATCATGCCTTAAATGCTGCTGCACTCTTCTGCCAGCCCTGGAAAAAAAAAGCCGTGGCCCACACCACCACCTGGGAGACACAGCTCCAACCCACTGCTGGCAGCTGAGCCCGCAGGGAGACTTGCCCTGGCACTGCTGCCAGTGGAAGACGGTGACAAAGCCCCATCCCAAAGGCCACCTCTCCTGCCAGCCCTGCAGGAGCAGGGTGGGAGGGAAAATGAGGTAGGTCTGAGCTTCAGGAAGCTCTTTTTTCCTTCTGTTTCAGCTCCAGCCCCCCCACAGTTTAAGGGAATACGTTTCCTTGCTGTTTCCCCATGCAGCCAGCACTGCCCCAAAGACCCCTCTCCCAATGGGCACACGATGCTTCTGGCCTCAGCCTTGCTGCTGTCCCTGTGTGCCCAAGGAGGAGTGTGACCATGGGAAGGGGGAAATATATGGTTACTTTACCATCGTCTGGGCAAAGCACTGCCACAGGGGAAAAGCTGTCTGGACAAAAGGAAAAGCTGCTTCCCTGAAAGAGGGGCACAGCCAGGGACCAGAGGGCTGGTGGTATGGTCTCTGGTCTTGGAGATACCCCAAAACCAAACGGATAAAGGCTCAGAACAACCAGACCTTACATGGGGGTTAGCCTGCTTTGAGCAGGTGATGTGTTAAGAGTGCTCCAGAGCTCCCTTCTGTTTTAAGTGTTCCTCTGATTTCCTGCTAGTATGACCCACCTTGTTGTCTAAGTCTCACAGGACCTCTGAAGGATATGTCCTGTGGAAGATCCCTGTTCCCTACATGTAGGACTGTAACTTACAAAACACCCAGCTGAGCTGTTGTTCCTCCCACTGCAGTGACTAGTGTGAGTCATTTGTGCCACTTCACCACTGCAAAGATGCAGGACACGTACTGTCAAGCAACTATTCTCTGGTGGCTGCATGAAGGTGCCACTCACAGCAGACCTACCAGGAGAGAGGCCCCTATGAGGGGCCATGATTTAGCTTGGTGGCCTTCCCCAACCAGACAAAGGAGAGACAGCAGCTCATGTCAGAGGATGTCACGTTTCACCTTATGAGGATATGGACAACAAAGAGAGGTGTCTCACAGTACTTGAAAAAGCCCAACCCACATGGTCCTCCCTACCAGGATCCTCCAGCTTTAGGACCCGAGATGGATCGTTAACACCGGATCTGTTTAGTATTGGCTGCCTCTGGCAATCTACCATGAATGACCAGCAGAGGTGAGGGTGGAGGGGGAGACAAAAGGCCACAAAACATCACCCCTGAGGGGCTGAGGCCGTGAAAAGGCAACCTGGGCAACTCCCACAGACAATCCATCTCAGACCAAGCCTTAGGGCAGACTGAACCTCCCCTTCCCTTTCACTTCTGGAGGAGCTGCCTCCTGCCTGAAAACACAGGCGGTGGGCAGAGGTGGTGCTGAGTGAGGCTTCTCTGCCCTGTTTCTGGAACAGTGGTCAATGGAAAATGGTCTGGTCCCAGCAGGGTCTGGCCATTGGCCCCGGGCTGGTTCCCACTGGTGCGTCTCAGGCTGAACTCTCCCTGTGTAGCACCCTCCATCCCTGTACCTCACCATGGCTCCACCTTGTGCACCAGACCCACCCAGACCCAGACCAGCCCCTCCACCCATCCTCCAGACCAGCTCAGCCACCACAAAATGTCTCCCTGCACTAGTATTTCTTCCCACCATGTCTCCTATGCTCGAGCTATGCCCATATGCCCACCTCTCTGCCCCGACTCACCAGAGCTTCATTCCCTGCTGGGATGCTGACTCCTACCTGGCTTGCCCCTGCTTCAGGCTCTCAGTCCCAGGAATCCTGCACCAGACCAGCTCTGGGCTCCCAGGGATGCCTGAGCAGATGGAGGTGCTGGGTGTAATTCATTACTCATGTTGATTATGCATTCCTGGTTGACTGACATCTCCAAAAACAAACGCCCATCTGTGTTCATATTTAAACATAGAAATGTTTTTCAGACCTGGTGTTAATAAAGGTTGCTGATTTGCATTTGGGAGAACAAGAGGAAAACTGAAGAGGAGAAAAAGGGAGGCAATTCTTGAATAAGCAAATCTTTCTGTCATAAAAAATGCCTGGATAGCTCTTGAGTCCTCTTGGATCTGAGTGCAGAGAGGATACAGATGTTGCTGATGCTCTTCTGTATTAGCTGCTGGTCCAAAATTTATGCCTGGACCTGATTAAACTGAAGTCCTTCTCTTATATCTTCTCCAAAGTATTCCATCTATGGTAATGTGAATGCACTAAACAAATGAGTCCAAAGAAAAAAAATCTTCCACATTCTGACATTTCTGGACTAGGAATAATTACCTACGGGAAAAGCTTCAGACCAAAGTCCTTATTCTAAGACCAAAGTTCCATATCTTCCATCCCCCCCACTGAGGTTGCTTGTAAGTGAGAGCAAACACAAAAACCAGAACAAAGGGAGAAATTTAATTTCTTTGTTTGGGGAATTTTGGATGGAAAAATAAACCAGAAAGGAGTTCCTTTGTTAGCAAAGGCTGAAGCTTCTTTTGTGAGCAGCTTCCATGTGGTCGTTGGTTGCACATGAGTAAGTGATTATCCTGTTTCAAGTAACATCCAGGAAACTCTGAAAAAGCACCAGACATAATGACATTGCAATGTCTTAACAAATCAAATTTCTAACCCCTGCTGTCAGAGCTACAGTATTGCTGGGACTACAATACAAAATAAGGGCAGAGCTATAAAGATCCTCCTTTAGGGGAAATAAGTAACTTCTGCTAACGTTTAACTCTGTGGGCTGCTGTTGCACCAACAGCTCAGGGCAGAGACCACTCCAGCGTTTGAGCAACCCCTGTTCCACTAAGGGGAGATGGTACGATAGTGAGAAACCCACCCAGCAAAAACCACAGTGATATCGGCAAGAGCAACACTGGAAACATGGTGTGGCAAAGGATCCCAGGCCTCCAGAGACAACAACGCCTAGCAGAAGCAAAACATAAGAACAAGCCAAAGGACAGCAAACAGAGCCAAAACCCTCACATTTTCACTGAGAAAAGAACAGACTGTGTTGCAAGACCCATCTCAACCTTTGCCTTTCTAGCGTGCCAGGGAGCAATGGCCTGGGAGGAAGCAGAAGGGACGGTGGTGCCGGCACCCTGCACCCTGGTGCAGCTCTCAGGGCTGCCCCGTCCAGGCAGTGAGTTGTTGAGGCCACACCAGCAAGCTGTATAGCGTTCACTGCAGTGTCTAATGTGCAGCAAAACACCTTGCCTGCCACCTCCTGCCAGCACACCTGCCCACTTCGGTCTCCCTGCCAAAATACTTGGGCTTCTGCCAGTCTGCCAACCTGCAACCTTGAAATGTCTGCGGAGGATTGCAAACAAATCTTTCTTGCACTTTACCAGCATCATCTCCCATTACTCCTTACTATAACACATTGTCGTGAAGAGCTTTTTCGGACTCAGATAAACACAAGCATCTTCAGCACCCCTCCACCGGGCTGGACGTGGTCACTGGGTTGTACAGCCCAGTGAACAGTTTGCATCATTTGCAATGAGAATTACTTGTGTTCACAGTTGCCTCGGATCCCTATCCAGCCGTTCTACCAGTCATATCCCAGCCTGGACCAATGCTCAGGTTATCCTTCCCTCACTCCCATGCACCAGGAACCACTGGGATTTCCACTTGCTGGACTTTGTGAGCATCCTGGTGGCCCAGTCCTCCCATTTAGAGAAGTCCCTCTGAACTGAGGCTCTGCCTTTCACTACGTCAGCTGAATTATTTCCAGCATTGTAAAAAGAACTGGGGGGGGGCGAGAAAATGTGAGTATAGATGTACATATATATGTATGTGTGTAAATAAATATATATATAATCCACACTACATGTCACCCTGGGCTCAGCCCCGTCCCTTTGTTGTTCTCTGCGTGGACAGGTGAGAGCACAAGGAGCTGTGCACAGATCGCAATGCCTGAGGCGCACTGGGAGATGCCCTGGGTGGTCACCTCCTAGGTCCATCTCCAGCCCCTGCCACCTTTGAGCTGAGCTGCTTCAGCACGCTCAGCCCTGGTCTGAACGGGGAGGATGAACTGGAGACCCCCAGAGGCCCCTCCACCAGCACTGCATGGGGTCTGAAACCATTCAGGCAAGGCAAGTTGGTCACAAACAGCACTGGCTGAAAGTGCTTTACTGAATTACTCAATGAAGCGCAAAACATTGTCTATGATACACAACTGAAATTGAATCACTAAGCAAAGCCTATAACTTCTCAAATTGCAACAAATAAAAGAAAATCCCTCTTGGGTGGAAATATCTGTTAAATCTGTCTGTTACCAGACATGGGTGCAAGCTGACACACCTTGGCAGCTGTGGCATTGCCATCTTGGCTTAGAAAGTATTCTACAGGCAAAGAAGACAACAGTTTTGTTTCTTCTGAATGTCAAGCAGCTGGCTTTTCTTCCTTTTGGAGGAGAAGCTGGGCTTCCCCCAGTGCATCCAGGGGTCCTGGCTATAAAAAGAGTAAGGGGAGGATTGCAGCAGATGTTTTTATTACACTCAGACTTTGACTTCAGCCTCTGTGAGGTGTGTGCTCCTCAGTGACAGCATACCAGGGGATCTCATCCACCCATCCTGCTGCATGCTGCTATTGCAGGTACTAATTTAAAAAGAAACAAAAACCCCAGCACTCTTAATTGAAGGATTCTGCTTGTCTCGAAGTGTGCACTGTCCAGTCTGAGGTTTGTTATGGTCAGTCTACACACACAGCAGCAACAGGACACCAGCTCCCCAGCTGCCATCCCCCACAACCCTAGCAGCAGTAAAAGCTGCTGGAGTGTCTCCCCGTCCTGACGGCAGTCCCTCCCATCAGCCCAGCCCCTCCTTGCTGGCTGCCAAAAAAGCCTGGTAAATTTTCCCCAGCCCAGGCTCTAGCACAGATGGGTGAGAGAGTTGTGGTTGTCCTGCACCCACTTAGCCTGGAAGAAGACACCCTTCTCCAGTGGGATGCTGATTGTCTGAAGGAGCAGCAGCTGGTCCCCCACACTGCACCAACTAAAAGACACCCAGAGGTGGAGGGGTGGTCAAAGGAGGGCAGGCAGCTCAGGCATTTTGAGGCATTGGAAGTACTTCTGTTTGGTGTGTCAGGGAGGAGTGGCCTGAAAAGAGAGCATTTGCTCATGCCGCTGGTGCCTGCAATCCCATCCACCTGGATGCTTTCCTGCCATGCTGCACTGGAAAGCGCAGTGGCCAGCATGGAACATCAAAGGCCAGCTCTCCAGCCTGGGTGCAAATGAGCCCTGTGCTTTGTTCCACAGCCAAGTGACAGTCGTAGGCAAAGGTGTTTCAATCTGGTGAGGGAGCAATGAGACCACTGCTCTCAGGAGAGCAGACCCAGCACCTTGCTGGTGCTGACGATCCCCAGGCAGGGACCAGGACTGGGGCTAACCCTGAAGAAAGGCTGCCACCTGTCAAGCCACAAACACCATTCCTCTGTCCCTTCCCTACTCCTACAACTCATGTTATCGTGTCATGCCTCATTGGTAAAAGAATACAAGAGCCCAGCCCAAGTTTACCGCTTGGAAATATAACACAGCCTGCAAGTTAAATACAAGCAATCCTATTCAACATTACCAGGAAGTGTCATTATTCATTATTAGTTTCTAGTTACATAGAAATTAATCTTCTCACAGATCTCCTGCCTCCAGTCTTTGAAAATGAAAGGCAAATGTCTTGAATAAATTTTTGCCTATGAATAACAGCCCTTTCAGCCTAATTTCTAATTTCACTTCTAACCTTGAAACAGTTTTGACATGAGTCACACATTAAAATCACTCCAACGGGCTGCAAGGTCCAGCTTCAGAAATAAATCTGTAACATGGTCTCCCCCTCCAAGATGTTACATCCTAAGTATACTATGCCATGTTTTCTTTTCAGGAGGCCTCCTCTTCCCTGTACGCAACCAAATAAGTGCCTGGCAGTCCTCATATCACAAGTAGTTTAGGACTTCAAAAACCATGCAGACAGGAAGCATAGTGGGCACCTCCGTGTAAACTGGGCTGCCTGCAGCTCTGTTGGTTTAATGCACCCACGTGCACCCACACTGCTATAGATAATCTGTGCTAATTGCATGCAGAAACACTGTGGGGCTGGAACCTGAAAGTTGTCCTCCCTGGGGACTCCAGCAACTGCCAGGCCATCTGCAAGCTCTGCTGGATCTCCCCATGCTCCTCAGCTGCTACTTCTCACTGCAAATGGCAGAGGATTTCCCTGCACAACCTGGTGCTAGCACTATCTTCCCCGGCCTCCTCCTTCCAGCATCCTCCTTCCCTAACCAGTCTTAGGTCAGCCCTTCCTCTCAGCCTGGGCGGGGAGACAGCACTTCCAAGATGCCCAAGCCAGGAGGGCTGAGATGAAGCCTGTGCACAGCCTAAGAAAAGACGTTTCACAGGCTGCTGCAAACCCTTTCAGACCCACACACACACGCAAGGAGCACTGAGCAAACCAGAGACTCCCCGTCATTGGTTACTCACCCAAACCAGAGCTCAGGCCCTGCTGTGGCCAGATTTGGTCCGTGTCCTTGCAGTGGTGGCATAGGATTGGTTTGAAAGAGGAAGCGAAACCTCGGGCTCAGGGACTGCAGGTGGCCTGCCACTGAACGTCGGTGCAAGAAATCTGTGACCGCACTCAGGATGTCCTTTCACCTCTCAAAAGGAGAAGTAAGAGTGGATCCATATCTAACCACACCCCATGTGAGTTGCCTTTTGCAGCACGGCCACATTCCAGGCAAACGGTGGGTCTCATGGCTTGCCTTGAATGCCCAGCCAAGAGAGGGGGAAACCCCAGGCAGCTCTCGGGACCCTTGCTGACTCACTGCACACATATCTAGTGGAAAAGTGGGTTTCAACTTCTCCCAAGAAAAGAGGAGAAAAAGCCCATAGCTAATGTCAACTGTGGGAGCAGTCACTGTGTTTTGGGAGGAGAGCCTGCCAGCTGCTGTGACCTCAACAGGCTGGAGGAATAGGCCAGAACAAACCTTGCAAAGCTCAGCTCAGGTGAGGTGATCCTTCCTCACAATATAGTGCTGCTGAAGACTCTGCTGTGTCCAGTTCAGGGCTGCCCAGTACAGGGAAGATGGTGACAAACTAGAGAAAGTCCAGCAGTCACTACCAAGGTGGTGATAAGTCTACTTCACAGGGCATATGAAAAGACACTGAGAAAACTGGACTTCCTCAGCCTGGGGAAGATGCAGCTGGGGGGTCCTCACAGTAGTGGTCATCCACTGCCTGAATGGTGGTTATGGAAAAAATGGAGCAAGACTCTTCTCAGAGGCAGACAAGGACAAAACATGGGGCAACAGGTATATGCTGCAGGATGGGAAATTCCAGCTGGGCATGAGAAAATTCCTCTGCGTGAGGGTGGTGCACCTCAGAGACAAGATTGCTGTCCTTGGAGGTGCACAGAACTCAACTTTAGAAGGCCCAGCACAACCCAATCTAACTTTGGACCAGGGAGTTGGACTAAGGACCTCCAGAGATGCCTTCCTAACAGGGCCTCCTTGCATTTCTGCTTTACGGTGGGAGGGTGGGAATATGGCTGCGTTCCTTTGAGGCTTTCAGCTATCCCCTGCTCTGAAACATCCCTAGTGCCCGGGACAAATCTGAGACACCACATGCCTCACTCTCACCATGCCCAGGCTGCCTTCCTTCTCATGCAAAGTTAACACAGGAGGGAGGGATGTTTGATGTGGTTTCTCCATGGCCTGGCAAAGGCTTTGTGTCCCAGCAGGCTTGCCTGTAAGAAATGCCTGAAAATGCAGAGCCGAGCTGGAGCTGGAACCAGTGTACTGCGTGGTGCTGTGCACTTCCAGACAGCCCAGGAAATAACACAGCTGTGGCAACCGAGAGCCCCCCTAACATGCTTTCAGAGATCTTCTCTGCTACATCTTCAAGGAGTATTTCTGTCTATGCATGCTGCAGGGTTTTACCGATGCAGAGCAGTGACTGAGCAGCCAGGGAAATGAGACAAGGGAGGAAAATGACTGCAGGCATGTATTAAAGTGTTCAGCTTGTCCAGCTGAAAGAGATTTCTGCCAAACGATTTTATAAGGAATGAGGCATTTTACAGGAAAAGCAGGGCCTCCGCTCTCATTTCCTTTCCCCTCTTCTCTATGAACTTCAAAGAAAAGAGGGGTCAAAACAGAGGCCAGGCAACTGGAACTGAGTTCCTGAGCCCTAAAGCCTAATTAGTCCAAGATACATTTCATTGGATATCTCCCAGAGACAGGCCTAAATTACCAACCCTCCCCGCCGTGCCGCAGAGGGTCAGATAAAGCCAGAACGTAGCCCGAAGTGTGCAGGGCCCCAGCAGCACCCGCACTCTTGGAGGGGCTGTTTCTCAGCGCAAGCCCCTCTGGCAGCAGGGCTTTCCCAGCTCCCCGTGGCTTTGTGTGGCCACAGCCAAAAACCCCTCCCCAGGCCAGGGACCGTGCCCACCTTGCTGGTTCCTTGTTCCAGGGCTGCTGGCAAAAGAGTTGTGTGGAATAAAACTCCCCAGCGCCGTGTGGCTGTTGCCCCTCACCACATCAGCTGAGGCTACCAAAGAGCCTTCAGAGATTTGCAACTGCCCTACCAGCAGTTTTAGGCTGATGTTAAACCCCTCTCCTGCCTCCCCTTGACCAGGCGAGCCAAGACCAGCTCCTGCCAGCTCTGCCTGTGCCCCTTTCAGCTTTGCAGCTGTTTGGCTGGTTCCCTTCCAGCTTCTCCATGTCCCTCCCTGATGGATGCCCAGCGGTGGGGATAACAGTGTCCCTCAGCCTGCACCTCCTTGCGTGGCCTGGCATGTACTTTGCCTCACCAGCAATGAGGAATGAAGCTTGGTTTCACACAGGTTTAAGGACTCTCTGGAACAGCATTCTGATTTCAAGTCACACATCCTTCTCTGCAAGACAAAGGTCTTGGTGTGGATTTTTTTTTTTTTAATTTTTATTCCAAAAGCCACAAAAAGTATTCTCAAGAAGAGAGGCAAACAGAGAAATGGCACAGGCAGTTTCTCCTGCACAGCCTCTCAAGATGCTGGCCTCAGAGGGGTGCATCCTATTTTGAGACTACAGCAAATGCACTCTGACAGAAGGACTCGTTTCCGGCACTGTGGTCTGAAAGCTGAGAAAAGCAAAACTCTGCTCCAGGTCACCAAAATGTAACTCAGAGAGCAGAGAAAGGATATCTTTGCCACCATAAGCTTATGCGGCCTCCTGGTGCCATACCACAGCTCTGGAGCATGGGAAACTTAAGTTTCGCAGCTTGCAAGGCAGTCAACAGTCACACATGAAGACAGTTCGCTGTCTGGCAGGGGCAGTGAGGTCCTCACAGGGGTACAGCTGCCCTAAGCTGTGATTCTGCACCCCAGCCAGTGCCTGGATCCCACTCCCCAGCCACTGCAGATGGGTGGCCGGGCCAGCGTAAGGCACAGCTCACCCCTGGCTTGGTGCTGAAGCTGCTCTCCCAGGGAAGCAAGAGAGCAGGAGGAATGCAGGAGGGGAGTGCAGAAAACTGACAACTTTCGAATGTGGAGGGATATGAAAATTATTTTATTAAGTTTTCTGGCAGGAAAAGAGGTAAAATTCTTCCCTTAAAAATTTTGATTCCAGGGGACTTGCTCAGCTCTCACTGAAAAAGCAGGTCTGGGACCTATGAGCAAGACTCTATCTCCCTTTGCATCCATTTCCCAGTGGAGCCAAAATATAAAATGGAAACCTTTCCTTCTCTTATGCAATGCTGTGCCAGCGCTGGCATCCTGTGAGTGTTGGCTGGAAGGACCTCTGCAGGTCTCCAGGCGCAGGACTGCTGCCAGCACGAGATCAAGTTGGCCGTGGCTGTGTCTAGCCACAAAGCCAACGTCTGCTCCATGTGTGCTTGTGCAGCACTTGGTGTATGGGGACCCTTTTCTCAGACAAAGTTCATGATGAGCCCTGGCTCACTGCACAGGGAGGTTTAGCTGGGGTGTTCACCTCCCTCTGCAGCCCCTGGGGAAGGAAACCCAAATGGGGTATATGCCACCAAGATCCGTCCAGCCCGTCAGATCATTCCTGGGACAGTGTCACCTTTCAGAAAAAGGCCATCCTGAGGACTGTGATAGTTCAGGACCAGGCTGTCTACCAGGTTTGGATTTACCTGTTGGGACTCAGTAACACGGGCGGGAGGGCAGGCAGGAGAGCACTAACTGAATTCACAGATTTCTCTGTGCTGCCAGCACTAAAATAGCTGCCATCTTTGGATTTTATGGCTTTGCTTTGTTACAGTCTGGATCAGACTTGTTTTCAAAACAACCTTCAACAGACATATAAATACACTTGTCATTGAGAACAAATAGGCTCAGAATGATTAAGTGATATTTCCCTGCAGTAATCCCTGCACCTTTGTAACAGCAGTTAAAAAAAGTGAGTTGGGATCACGGAGGGAAAACAACAGCATACAAAACATTAGCCGTGTGCCTCACTCACTATTTTTTCAACTTTATGCTATTGGATTACTTTCTTAAGCACTCTGGGGACAGAGACAGCAAAGAACAGCTTTCGTTGGCAAAGGCAGGCAGTTTCTCACACACGGCTCTGTTTTCCATGGCTCATCCAGCAAATTGTAGGCTAAGCCTAAAAAAACAGCAAAGAACAAGTCCACCCCAGAGGGGCTGAGTACGGTGGATTTCACATCTCCATGTGCTGGCAATCTAGCACTGGTACTGGCACGTACTGGGAGGGGGTGGGAAGTGCCCCCATACCAGGCAGACACGAGCAGCAAGATCCTCTCTGCTGCCCAGGGAGTGAGGAGCTGCCTTACCAGCAAGGCCACCTAAGACTATTAGCAGCCAGGAGGGACAGTCGGCTTTACTCGTCTTCTTGCACTAACCAGAGCTTCAAGAGTCCCAGCAGCAGGGATGGACTGCCACTGCCACCCTTTGTGTGTTCAAAGTTCAGCTGTTCTCATGTCCTCCCTCACCACTGGAGGGCTCTGCCGGGTACAGCAGCATTTTTCCACGTCTTACTCCTTAATTAAAGCAGCCAAGACAGGCTATTAATTTCCCTACTAATGAAGTATTACTTTATGAAGTGTCATTCTTTCACACACGACCACACTCTTGAAATGCAGAGCTCACACTGACTTAAGGTTTGCTAACAGCAAGAAAGACCGCTGTCTTGGGTCTGCAAACCTGCACACACAAAGCAGCAGGTGGCCAAGAAGCAGTTCTGCATCATGCCTGATCTGCAGTCCAACGTATCTGTGACACCGCAGGGACTCTTCTGAAATCCTGATGAGTGAAGGACAGTCAGTGCACTGCAGCTCTGTGGGACACCAGCTGGGAAACGTGAGTTCTGTACTGAAATTGAAAAACACTCACACAAGGGTTGCAGTGAAGGCACAGACCACACTTCTAAGACAACACTGAAGACCTGACTTGCAGGGTACATCTGCAGGTTAACTTACATCACTGCTCTTGCCCTGACATTATGCTTGTTGTGTCACTGAAGTGGCTGTTCTGTTTCAAGTGCTGCTATTTTGAGGGACAGGAAAAAAAAAAATAAATCAAACCCAAATGCTTTGAGTTCCCCAAACTGCTAGCCATTCCTGGATGAATACTGGTCCCAACTTTTTTGATGCTGCTTTTTTTTCCTTCACACTCTCTCTCAGTCCTCCTGTGCTGAGCTCACGAGTAACTCTGCTTCCACCGAACCTCCCTTCGGCTTCTGCCACAGGCCTTCAGCCCCAGAGGCCTTCAGACTCACCTACTTAGAATCATC
>VXBW01006024.1:44810-63712 GCA_013400375.1 Thinocorus orbignyianus
GAATTATGTGGAGTGGGAAAGCTGTCTCTTCCTCACTGCTGAAACAAATGCACAGTTTTCCTGGAATGCAGGTGAGGCTGCTCTGTCCTCAGCTTGAAGGCAGAGGCTTTTCTAATTCAGTGGGCTTTGCTGTGTTTGATTTTTCACTAAAATTTTTCCATATATACATAATAAGTATAAGTATACATATAAGTACACAGCTTCCTCAGAATGGAACTATTCTTCCCCATCTCCCAGCACTTCCTGCTATGAATCTGCCTAATGTGGCAGTGAGATACACTTGTTTTAGGGGGATATTTTGTTTGTTTGTTTGTGGATTAGAGGGGATTTGTTTGGTTGTTCATTCAGTGTTTTGTTTTGGGTTTGTTTTTTTTTTTTCCTTTTGTTTTACTTTACTTCCAGGCTAAAAGGAATTGCTACCTGGGCCCTCTTCCGATAAATGCTTAACGTCCTCAGACCAGCTTTACCTGAAGCAGGACTCAGGGAATCAATATCTTAAAACATGCAAAAGCAGGTTTACACAGGCTGAGTTCTTGATACTGCACATGCTGCAGTTGTTTTGGGTTTTTTTCCAGTTTACTCAGTTTGGCTTCCTAGTTTTCCAAAAGGGCATGACATTCTTAGCTTTTATTTGTAAGATTTTTTTTTAATTTCACATACCTGTGGACCTAGTTGAGGTGATACTTAGGTCCCACACTATGATAACAAGAAACTTTCATGCTCTTCAGTTTGGAGCAGCTGGTGATTCCGTTTGACATCCTGACTAATGCTCAGCGTTGTGAATGTACATCAGAATCTCCTAAAGTCTGACCATAGTTTTTCCAGGACCCAGCAAATAATGAAGTTTTGTCTGTAATCATGAGATGAGTGTGTGTAGATTTGAATCTGTCTCTATTTCCTGCCCTGATCTCTCATAGGATGCTTTGCTGCCACAGTAATCTTTCCAACAGTGGAAACTTCTCTTTGACTTTATAAATCAGTTCCAATTTAAATAACCTCATGATTTTTTTCCAGTGGAAGGGCTCAATCCTAATGCAAGTGTTGGTTGTCAGCTGCTGGCTGGTCTCCTTCAGCACTGACTGGTGCACTTCATTGGTCTGTTTGTATCAGTCTAAGGAAATGCAGAAACATTTTAGTTTTAACTTTTCATGTAGCGTTGCTTGTTCGCTGCAGCTGTAGTGTTTAGTTCTATGTTCAGCTGTAATGTTTTAATTCCTAAATTGTTTTGTACTTCCTTAGTTAGGGCAAAGTTATTTTTAGATAGCAAAAAGGGATTGTTTTTCCTGCCCAAAAAGACAGTGCTGTGTCAGAAATGTCTACAGTCATGCATGTGACAGGCTCTGTTGGCTTTTGATACAGAAGATCCTGACAAAATATACTTGATATTATCTAACTTGGGGTTCACTTTGCCTTCAGATTAAACAGAACTGCTGATCCTCAGTGCAAACTATATCTTACATTGCTCTTAGAAAAAAAACAAACCACCACGTAGTTTTTGCAAATGAAGCTGTCAGAATCCTAGATGCTTAAAGATGGGAATACATTCTTAAGCTTAAAAATGTGAGAAGATCTGGCATTTTGTATCCATTGAAGAGTTTCAGAGTTTATTGTGTCAAGTACTCAAGACAGAAAAATGAAATATACCAACACTTGTGAAGGGGGAGTGGTAAAACTTACCTCCTGGGCTGCAGCTGTGATTTGTAAAATAGCTGGCAGGTGGCAGAAAATTACGACGATAATCTTGAAAATGTTAATTTTCTTTTTTTTTTACGTAAAATATATTTTTTTTATGTGAACATTAATTTTTTAATGTAATCTAGGAAGACATTTTCTGTCTGGAGAGTCAGCCAGGTGTTACGCCACTTACCTGTATGTAAGACTTGAACAAGGCAACATCTAGTGTTTTATTAAAGAAAGTGTTGTTCACCCACGAGCCTTGCTTTATTCTTGAATTATTTGACTTGGGGAGGGCGAGTTCCATCATACAGAGGAGTGCAGAGTACTTGGTGGGGCGTGGGGTGAGACACCACGTGGTGAAAGTCCCGTGGGTGAGTCCATCCTCCTGTTTCTGAGATGAGGATCAATGAATCTCAGCCTGGCTTGAGTGGAACCATCTGTCTGTGTTTACTGGCGTGTGTGGAAGAGCTGCTGCCATCAGTACGTGAACTCGGGTTCCTGCACAGTTGTGTGAGCAGTGGTTGTAACTTCCTTTTATTTTTATTATTTTTTTAAAATGTTACTGTCCAAGTAACACGTGAGCCTGTAGGTAGCAGGGTGTCCTGCTTGCCATCCGCAAAGAAAAATCAAACTCTCTTGAGTCACCTAAAGAGACCAGCTGAAAACTGAAGACTTGATCTCGAAAGAAGATCCTTTGTGAATGTCTTACAAAGCAGCCACATTCTCCTGGGGTCTGAGAGACCAGGCAGTCTCTGTGGGTGCTTGCCAGCCCCCTCCTCCCCCCTCCCAATCCATGATTCTGCACCTTGCTGAGGATTTTGAACCGGGAGCTCAGGTGAGAGGGCCTGCCTCTGATTTAGGACAGCTTGGTAATGTCAGTGTTCAGCCTGAGAAGAGAAGAGGAAGAAAATACATTGCAGAGATTTATAGTAAAGGTGTTACTGAAAGTTGTAAGTGCTCTTCCAAGTATGGGTTCTCTTCGTAGCCTGCCTAGCACCTGTGTGGGTTCTGGGAGTCCTTATGTGTGGTTCCTGCTGATGTGGGCTCCGCTGTGTCACTGGGTGGCTCTCAGTAAACCCTACAACCTGCTGGGTCATGGCAGCTTGTGAAAAACAGGCTGAACAAACTCAAATCTGAATGTCTGGGGGGATAAAGTGCGGGCTGTAGGTGAATCCTGAGGAGGAAGGTGGCTGATGCATTGTCTCAGGGGCAGAGCAGGAATCGTGTGTGCAAGCTCTGTGGCTCCCCGTGGAAGATGATACAAGGAGATGGATGCTGCTGAAGTGAAGAGAGCATAACAATTTTACCTAAAGTGGGTGCTGCTTGCTTATGAAACGAGGTAACGAAGCCCCTTTGGGTTTCTTTGAGTCCCTTGGCCTGTAGAGCAGCTCCCTGTGTAGTAGCAAATGCCTCTTAAAGCCCTTTCTGCCTTCCCTAATCAGAAGCTTTGTTAAATCAACAGCAAAGTGTTCTCTCCAGTTTTTGGTCACAAGGTGTCCAAGGCTGGAGATTTCACCACCACCTTGGGCAACCTGTGCCAGTGCTCAGTCACCCTCACAGCAAAAAGGGTTTCCTGATGGTCAGGCAGAGCCTCCTGTGTTTCAGGCAATGTGCCCATTGCCTCCTGTCCTGGAAGGACATTTTTGTGTCCATTGCCACCACTGGAAAGAGCCTGGCTCTGTCCTTGCACCCCCTCTTTAGGTATTTATATACACTGATGAGATCCTGAGCCTTCTCCAGGCTGAAGAGTTCCAGATCTTTCAGCCTTTCCTCATAGGAGGGATGCTCCACTCCCTTCAGCATCATTGTGGTCCATTGCTGGACTCTCTCCAGCCTGTCCATGTCCCTCTTGCACTGGGGAGCCCAAAACCAGCCACAATACTCCAGGTGCTGGAGAGGGGAAGGATCATCTCTGGCGACCTGCTGGCAACCAATACCATTAGCCTTCTTTTCAAAAAGGGTGCATTGCTGGCTCGTGTTCAACTTGATATCCATTAGGACACCCAGGTTCCTTCTCTGCCCAGCTGCATGCGCTGGTGCCTGAGGTGGGTCTTCCCCATAGAATCATAGAATTGTCTAGGCTGGAAGGGTCCTTTAAGATCTTCTAGTCCAACCATCAACCTAACTCTGATAAAAAACAACTCATCACTAAACCATGTCATTAAGCACTATGTCAACCCGCCATTTGAAAACCACCTCAGGTGGTGCCATGTGCAGGACTTTGCCCATGTTGCACTTGACAAAGCTCCTGTCAGCCCGTTTCTCCAGCCTCTGGATGGCAGCACAACCCTCTCTTGGATCAGTTACTCCCCATTTTGTATCATTTGCAAACTTGCTGAGGGTGTATGTTGTCCCATCATTCCATTCATTACTGGAGGTGTTTACAGGACTGGAGCCACGATTGACCCCTGGGGTGCTGTGCTAGTCTCTGGCCTCTGACTAGCCTTTGTTCCACTGATCACCACGCTCTGGGACTGGCCATTCATCCAGACTTCAGTCCACCTCACTGCTCAGCCTCACTGAACAGTTCCTCTGTGGGCATCTTACAGGAGAGTGCCAAAGGCCTTACTGCAGCCTAGGTAGACAATATCCACTGAGCTCCCCGCATCTACCAGACCAGTCATAAAAGTTCATCCAGTTGGTCAGTCGTGACTTCCCGTTGGTGAAGCCATACTATTACTGATTATTTTCTTGTTGTTGATGTGCCTGGAAATGGTTTCCAGGATTAGCTGCTCCATCACTTTCCCAGGGATCAAGGTGGGGTCTTTGGTTTCCTGGATACAGCTTCTTGCCCTTCTTGAAGCCAAAGTGACATTTGTTTTCCACCAGTCTTCAGGCACTTCTCCCAGTCACCACAACTGACCAAAGATTACTCGGAGTTGTCTCACAACGACATCTGCCAGCTCCCACAGCACTCCCGGGTGCATCCTATCAGGGCCCATGGACTTACGGATGTCTGGTTTGCTTAAGTCCCCTCTGACCCAATCCTCTTCCTCTAAAGGTACAACCTCCTTGACACAGACTGTCCCCACAGTCTCTGGGATCGGGGTTCCTGAAGACTGGTGTTGGTACTAAGACTGAAGCAAAGGTAGCATTCAGGGCGTCAGGCTTTTCCATGTGTAACCAGGTGCTCCACCTCATTTGGTAATGGGCCAACATTTTCCCCGACCTTTCCCACTTACATGCTTACAGAAGGCCTTGTTGTCTGACCAGATTCACCAGCAGTTGACCTTTAGCTCAACTTCATCCCTCAGTGCTTAGAGAATGCGTTTGTGTTCCTCCAAACTTCCCTATCCCTGTTTACATTCTCTGGATGCTTCCTTTTTGTGTTTGAGTTTTGCCAGGAGCTCTTTGTTCATCCACACAGACTTTCTGGTATTTTTGCCTCACTTCCTCCTATTCGCTGAGATGGACTGCTCTTGATCCTGGAGGTGGCTCTTGAGTATAAGCCAGCTTTATTTTTTGCCCCTTCTTCCCTTCATGGGCTTATCCCATGGGAGGCTACAAAGCCAATCTCTGAAGATGCCAATTTTGCTCTCCTGAAGTCTGGGCTTGAGAGTTTGCTTTTTACCCTCCTCCTTCTTCTCAGGATCCTGAACTCCACCATCTCATAACCACGGCAGCCAAGGCTGCTTTTGACCTTCACAGTGCACAGAAGCCCCTTGTTGGTGAGTACAAGGTCCAGCAGAGCCACCGATCCTCATTTGCTTCTCTACCACTTTGGTCACGAAGTTCTCACTGACGCACTTCAGGAACCTCCTGGACTAATTATGTCCTGCTGTGCTGCCCTTGCCAGATAGTTGAAGCCTTCCCATCCTCCCCTCCTTCCCTCCCTCCCCAATCCTTGAGCACTATACCACTATTTATCTCACCACCTAAGAAAGCATGGAACCTGGCATTTCTATATGTGTTTTTGGAAAAAGATGGCTTAAACCAATCTTTGATTCTCTCAGTGTGCCTTACTAATGTTTTGAGCACCAGTCAGCCACAAATGGAAGCAGGAACACGTCTTCCCAGATCAAGTTGCTAAGGCAAATATCACAGGGTGCAGGGCTTTGTGGACCTCGTGTCACACGGCAAGTTCCAAGCAGAGTTGGGACTGTTGAGGTCACTCCTCTGGGCTGAGGGGTCCTCTTGCACCACTGCAAGGAGTAGTGGGCATGCAGGCAAAGCGCAAGGAGGAGAGGACAGTTTAGGGCCCTGGAGTATTACAGGCAGAAGGCAAAAAGGAGAGCAGGCTCTTAAACAAGCCCACAGTGAACCTTCTCAGTTTCACAGCAAACCCCTGGTGTCGTGGAGCTGCCAGATTTCTGGTGAAAAAACTAAGCCCCCGAGGCCTGGTGCACCGTGGGAAGAGTGATCCTGATAAACCAGACTGTGAGCTGGATGGTGTGAATTCGGTGTTGTTGAACCTGAAACACGGGAGGTACTTGCAGACACCAGCTCAGGTGAGGGTAGGGTGGGTCACCACGCTGGTAGTATGGAAGCAGCTGCCGTGTGCTACTGTATCCTCAATTTCTACAGCCCTCCATTTTCAGCTCCTTCCCCGAAATGGGAAACTTTAACACATGTAGAACAACAGGAAGTCAGGAAATACTGTCTTTCTTAAATTTTTCAGTGGCAAGGAATATGTTTTACTGCCTGCTGCAGCTGCACAATACCCAGATACCATGGGAGAACTAAGAAGCGTGGAAGAGGCCACACATCAAACTCAACGTTCCTCTTGAAGGTCTAAGGGCTGTGTTAGTGCTTTTTGCTGGAGACTTATTCTACTGCTGTCCGTGGACTTCTTCATGACACAGCTTTATTGCCAGCCACTAGCTCATCTCTGAGCAGAATGCTCAGCTGGTGCTGCTGTTCCCCTTCCTGCAGGAGTAGTAGCATTTTTCCCTGGGCTGCTCTGCCAAGGCTTCTGGAGGCTTCTCATCAGCCACCCTCCTGGAAGCTCAGCCCCAGCCCATTCCCTGGACCAGCTGTGGTGTGATCAAGCATGAAGCAGAATTGGCCACCATGGTCTCAAGAGCTAGTTAAGAATAGAAACATCACCTCAACCGTGTGATGCAGCTACGGGGGTGGTGGAAGGAAAACTAGCGCTGCTGGGAGGAAAAAAAAGGCTATGGAATGTGTTTGTATTTAATACAGTCACCTGAAGCAAAATTATGTCCTGCTGCCACCCTCAAGGTACCTGCAATGAGCTTGGTTTGCCCTAACTGCTTTGAGCCAGTGGTTAAGGAAAAAAAGAAAGAGGGGAACAAGGCAGGGTACGTGAGTGCTGCTTTCTCACAGGACAGCATGCAGGTGAGATCAGTCTCTTCCTCCCTTCAACTCAGCCAAACTGTCCTCCTGACAGAGCAACAGCTCCTGCTGGTCACATTTGCTTGCTGATGGGCCCATTCGAGTAGCAGGCACTTTGCCCACAGAATTTTACTCCTGCTGAGATACAGAAAGGAAAAAACCCACCAAAAACCTATGCAGGTGTAACATGGAGGGGATCACTATTCTGTAGGAACCTGAAAGTGAACACTTGTGCTATAAAACCTGGGTTACCAGCTCTTTATAAAATGAAAGCATAACACAAGAGCCAGAGATGTTTTTGAAGACTAACGGCTCCCAGATACTCAAGTTACAACAGAGGCAGTGTCACATACCAGCTATCTCCAGGAAGAAAACCAAGCTCGCTTCATGGCACTTTAATTTCAAAGCAGCATAAAGAAGCATAAGCTCTGTCCCAAGCCAGATGGTGCAGGGAGACTGAACGACCACATTAGAGGTTAAATCTGGACCTGTCCTCTCAGCATATTTTCTGAGGTTTTTTTGCTAAGAATCTTCTGTGAATAGCTGTCTGAAAAGAAGGGGGTGGTGTCTTTAAACCAACATCTGGTCTAAGAAAAGAGGCAATGAACATTTTTGTAATTATATTGGAAACGCTCCATCTACAGTAATTAGAACATTCATACAGAATTTTCAAGAGTCAGCTTAAAATAATGCACACAATACATTAATTTCAGAACATCCTAGATGCATCAGTTGGCTGTATCCACTGACAGCAAGCTTCTCTCCTCTGCAGGTTCACATGTGCCCACCAACAGGGAGGGTACTGCTTTCCAGGACAGGCCACCCAGGGGTACCTGATTTCAGTAGTCAAGGTGGAAGTCAAGCTTCACATGCCAGCAGTCTGGAAGATCCCCAACACTCCATGTGCTGATACAAGCTGGAGGCTTTTACTCAGGTGTGTTAGCAAGGGAGGCTCCTGCAGCAGCCAAGCAACCACTGGCTTTACACACAGCAGGGTGCAGGTCAGCAGCCACGCAGCAGGCAGCGATGAACAAAAGCAAGCTTCACATCTAGCTCCAGCGTCAGGACCAAAGCTGGCAGAGCAAAGGACTATTTGACCTGAAGTGGCAGTGGCTTCAGAGAGCCTGTGGATGACAGGGCTTTGACGGGCCTGTGAAGGTCGACCGCATCCTCGCCAGCTTCACGTATGATGTGGTTGCGTTAGAGCCAGTCCCTAATTAATAAACATCAGTAAAAGCCCAAAAAACATAACATGTTAATCTTAACTGGTACAAAACTTAACTGTAACTTACCATGAATTATAAGTACTTGTGCATACTTTATTAACAGAGTATAAGAACTAGAATTCCTAGAAAGATCACCACAGAATCTTAGTTTAAGCCGGGGCAATTGCACACATACAGGAATTACAAGGCTTGGAATAAGACAAGCAGGTAAAAGGAGGAGTTTTCTTGACCAAGAGGCAGGGGTGAAGTGCAATCAACTTCATTTGAGCTTGCATCCTGCAGCTTGTATGCAAATTGCAAAGTCAGTTTAATTACTTAGTTTATTTATGCTTTCAGAAACAACTATGGCTGGATAGAACAAATAGCAAGAAGTGAGGGTGAACTGCTTGTAGTCCTTCACTCATCCACTAGTACATACAAAACAAGCGTCACAGGTTATTCACTGGCCCATTTATGATGTCTGGCATTGAACACCACCTCTAGGGTGATGCTCATCATCTTCATAGACTTCCCCATTATAGTGGTGTCTTCTTTTTTGAGACGGATCAAAGTCCACTAAATCCACTTGCTCCATTTCCTCAGTTTCTTCCATTTCCTCCCTTGCAGGCAGCAGTTTTTCAAGCAAAGACAGCTTATCTGAGGAGAGGAAGCCATTCTCTGGGAAATTCACCTGAAATCAAGAACTGGGGTTACTGAAGTCTACCTGAATTGACCTTTTTCCGTCCTACTACAGGTCAAACAGCTGCCAAAGTCAGCTTTATCATCACACGTGACTTAAAAACCAATACATATTTAAGTCACTGGGCTGTTTTCTAATGCCTGCAAGAACTTTGCTTCTAACTCTGGCAACTTAGTAAGTCTTACGCAACATTTCTTCTGTCTCAGGCTACACTCTGGAATCACCCTAAGTACAGGGCAAAGTACAGGGCACACCAACACCAGAGAGATGGCTGAATTGCCTCTTAAACCACAACAGGTAGAGGCTGCTGCCACAGCTTCCAGCATTAGCTTCTTCCCAGAGGAGATCAGCATTTTCCAGCCTGCTCCTCTGCTCTAGCACAGGGGAAGTTATTAATTCATCCCTCCTACAGGAGGACAGACACCAAGGAACGTGCCAAGTAAGCGGAAATTCATAAGGTATCCAGAGAAATTCTTCTGGCACTTAAAGGTACTTTCAGCAGAGAATGTTCTAGAAGCCACCTCTTTGTTCTGAACCGTAACTGTTTGATGGATTACACCATTGTTCTCACCACTGTCAAAAGCAAATAATGAATCGGGACATCTAATAATTAGTATCTCTTCTTGATTAAGGTAATGCTTGGAGGTTAAATTATGGATGGCTGCTCAGTGCTGCACTGTGCCATGGAAGTAAGCAGATCCACTTACCCGGAATTCTATGATCAGACGTCCTTTCTCGTATGGCCTGCGATAAATTGGCATACCTTCATTTAGCACACACTTAATAGCTCCATGCTTCACAACTTGGCCTAAAAATAAAAAATAAAAAGCCCCAAAATGAAGGGATCTTTGTAGGCAACAGAGGCAGCTTTAATCTTAACTCCCTCCAGTATTTATGCAACCTTCTACACTGCAATTAGACAGCTACACCAAAATGTAGTGGTCTAATAGGGACTTACTGCCTGGTAACTTCTGAGTAGGAAAGCAGGCTGATGTCTACATTAAATTCTTGTAACCTTATCATGCTTCCCAAAGGAAGCATACTTACAAATGTATTAAGAGCTGCATCACTTGGAACTCCAAGGCTGAAAAGGTGCTTTTCAGAGACTCGGGGCCTTCAATTTTCATGAGGCATCCTCAGGATACAAGTATGTCTCTGAGGTAAGGTCTGTTACTGTATCATGCAAAGAGAAAGTTACTGCTGGCTGCTATCCAAGAACCCTTTTTTGTTTAAAGATCTGTAGGGTAAAGACTAGGATATGAAGCTTGACACTAGCATACATCCCTTGTACAGCAAGATGTGATGTTTCTGCTCCTTCAAAGTTTCGGCTTAAATTCACTGTATGCCTGGACTTTCAGCAGAAAGCAAACCAACACTTACCAGGGTGGGAGGTAATGATAATTGTTCTATTATCCAGCGTTGTGATAGGCTTCTGGAAGCCACACAGTGCTTCTACCAGTTGAATATCCATAGACATGAGAAGATCTTCATCTCGTCTAAGGCAGAACCAATCAAACACCGTCACAGAGAGGGAGAAGCAGTCAAAGCACCACACCCAAATTCAGTATTTAACTTGACAAGGACAATAAAATAGCAATTTTAACAGAAGTTCAGGCTATTAAATAAAGAATAATATACATTGAGGCAGCACCTCAAGCCAGCAATTACAGGAATGATACCCATGCTGACAGCCACTACCAGGTCTAGCTATCCAAAATACAGAAGTGTTTACTGAAAAGAAAGAAATACAGCAAGGCTCACTTGCATCCAGTTTCACTTCACCACTACTTCCCAGTTCTAAGGAAAAGGTGTCTCTCAGCCTCTTAATTGCAACTGGACAATTAATCCTTTCCTTTGTGAAAGGTTTTCCAAACTTTCCAATCCAAAGTTTCCCATCAGTTACCTCTACATTGTTTTGTTACATTCGCTTTATAAAGATCTGTTATCAGGGAAGTTTGAACAGCTGATGGACACTTTGGGTTATTACGAAAATAACCACTACTCTTACGATGAAAATAACTTCTAGAAAGCCACAAGAAGTATCTGGAAGAGACACTGTAACCATTTTAATTGCATATTCTGACTTCATTGTGGCAGTGCTAGTGATGTCTGCATGTACTGCATGTTCAGTAGCTACAAAATCCTCCAGCTATTCAGAACTTTGTTATTTCACTAACCCTATTTTAAAGGTCTCTGGAAGGAGTCTTGCCTGAAAAGTTAATTTTAGACTCTGACAGGAGAGAAGGAACATTCCACTTGTTCCAGAAGCAGCATGACCCCAGCATAACCCCTCAAGATCAGTAATATCAAGGGTTAGCTAAGGACACTAGAAATTTAGGCAGCAGGCAGAAAGAGAGATAAGAAGTAGCCAGGAGAGTTGTGACTTCAAGTTTCAGGTAACCACGCAAACAGTTTGGCCCAGACTGCTCCTTTGGTGTAGCTGACTCAGTACCTGCTTTCACTGAAAGTTACGAAAAATCAGCTGCGGATGCCTATCCAAAGCAAACAGAACTGATTCTTAACCTGTGAGCTCAGTGTTCTTTGGCATAGACTTCTGGCATCAATATTCAGAGCTCGGCACCATACAGGACAGCCGGGCAGACCAACTGCAGGTTTCCTGAGAACCTTTGACTCACCACTCCTATTTACAAGTACAATGTCAGTGATCAGTGTCTCTGTATTCATTGATCCTCTTGTTACTGCTCTGAACAGAGAGATTCCACGTGTGACACATTTCTCTACAATGTCAAGTGCTACTTTTAATTGGACCAAAACACACCAGACTCATTCCACAAACAGTAACTTGAAACAAGTAGGTTTGCAACAGCTGGTAGTACTCTCCAGTAACACAAAATACTTGAGACATGGTCAAAGCTGCTTGAGTCATTATGCTTTCACAAGAAAGAACAGACAAGTCTGATTATCCTAGGAAACCACCACTGGTTAGAAGGGTGCATGCTACAGTCACTAAGTTTGTCATAAATAAGATCCCGAGCAAGTCTTCTGTGCCTTGAAGCCAAGTGGGTAATGAACCACTGCCTACACTGAATGGTAATTTTCTGAGGTAAGTGATGGAATGCTGTCCTAGAAAGAGCAAGAAAGTAATCACAAATACTAACACCTATTAAGCAAAACCTTAGTATTTTTAAGAGGTCTTAAAGCTCAAGAGTGGTAAACTCTTAGTAACTGTAACTAGTTTTGTCTGCCTTCCATCTCCTTCCACTGTTGAAGTTCACTTAAGGGGCTGAGACTAGTTGTACCAAGATTCCTGCACGCTGCAGTGTCCCTCAGCCATCCAAACTCACACGTGAGTTCCAGCCACATGATCCTGCTTACTGGTATTGCCAGTAGACAAAAAACGTGAGTGGTAACCAAGGAAACACACGGACAAGCATCTTGGGAGTTAACACAAAGCACTTCCAGAGTTTTACCTTGTAAACACAGAGTGGTCTTTTTGATCCAAGACAATAATAATATCCCCTGGTTCTAGTCCTGGCTCTTGGTCCCCTTCACCATGGAATGTTATTTTCTGACCATCCTTCATTCCTGTTGCAGAAAATAAATGAGCAAACATTTTCCATTTTTATGGTGAAAAGCAGCAGTAAGAAACATTTTGATAAGCACAAGATGGTACCAGGAGATCTCTGGATCTTACAACATCAGGACCTTCTCTTGAAGCATTTTTTTTTTTAATCCACTTACATGTTCAACAGATTTTAGTGGTGCCAACCTGAACTATGTCTCAAGATTATTAAGCTTAATTGTAGGGCAAAACAGCCATCTGCCGAAACAAAGTCCTTACGGGTAAGCTTATCCAAAGCTTTCACTATATGCACAAGCACTATAACAGAAATACTGCATACAAAATACAGTGAGAGCAAGTGACCAAGCAGCTTCTGCAGTTTTATAAATATGTGGCAGAGCTACTTATGAAACAATCTCAGTGCTTGCCAAGTGCAAGCAGCACTCTCCCTAGGGCTGTAACCACCAAGAAACCCATTTCACCCACACAGAGGTCTCTCTACCATAAATTCTAGTTGCCTCCCGCTAGCTCATAGTCTGTTCTTCTGTAAGGAAAGGAAAGAAACTCTTCCAAGTGATCTTCCTGTTTAAAATGTCAGTAATGGAACCTCACTAGCCCTCATACTTAACATTACTGTAGGATTTTCCCTGTTTGAGACAAATCCAGGCATATGTAGAATCAGAAACAGAATGGTTCGGGCTGGTAGGGACTTTAAAGATCAACAGCTGCAGGTGACAACCAGGCACGGGTCTGTAGAAGCCATGTTCTTGTCAGCTTCCCCATCTTCCAAGATGCACTACTGCCGAGTCTCCTACCACCAGCTCTTGAGCAGCCTACCAACAGAGGTGCACTTGTTACTCAGCTCCTGTGTTCTCCCATCACTGAGGGTTTCTGTACTGAGTCACATTATGCCAGACACAGTGCACCTGCACTGAGCAGCACTGTCAGGGTTGCATAGCTAACAGAGTTCTAAGCATGAGAGGCTTAGTGCTGTTTCTGCACCCTGTTACTGTAGCAGACCTGGTTCCCCTTCACACTGAAACACAGTAGAAGTGATCGGAGTCTGCGGGGTTTTCCTACAGGCAAGGAAAACTCATTAAGCAAGCTGAGCCAATAAGTGATGAGTTTTACTTTCATCAGTCCAGCTATCTGACCAAGACTTGTACTCATGAGGTTGCTCAAAAATAATCCACTGCTTATGATACTGTACGTCTCAGAATTCATTCTTAGTTATGTGCACAAGTATCAGATGCATGGAAGTAATCACTGCTCCCAAAACCAAGTCTTCTACCTTTTAAAGGCAGCAACAGACAATTTTACAGCATACATATTCAGCAGGATTACCTGACAAAACAATACCATGCATTTGCTAAAGCTTCTGTTCTAGTTGTTCAAAATTAGTCAGTATATCCAAGTTGAATACTTCCTCTTGATAAGACACCTTACCTTTGTCAATGTGAACTTCTAGGATCTTCTTCTCTCTGACAATTTTCCTACCAGTGCAGCTCTTGCACCGGTCCTTGGGGCTGATACGCTCCCCGTGCCCCTGACACTCCATGCACACAGACTGGATCTGCTGCACCATTCCTGGCCCAATCTGGTGAATTCTGATCTGCATGCCTGTTCCTCTGCAGTTAGGACAGCATTCTACTGCACCTTTCTTACCACCACGACCTGAGGAAAACAAAAAGCGGGGACAGATGGTTACATGCTGCAAGGAAAAAAACCCCAAAATCTCCAGAAGCAGCTCCTGTTTAGTTTCAGTTTTAGTTACCTTCACATTTGTCACAGATAACATTCTTCTGCAGCCCAAGTTTCCTTGTTGCACCATTGTACATATCTTCTAAACTTACGGACAACTGATGGACCACATTTTTACCTGTAAAAGAAAATAGATATTTACTCAATTTTGAAAGCCTGGACTCTAAGTAACAGTAAACTTCCCAGGTCACCATGCTCAAGTCATGACAAACCAAGTCTATGGGCTTTAACATCCTGCTTTGATACAGCTTTACCTTGTTTTGCTGGTATTAGTCAATAGCCCCCTCCTTTGTGATACCAAATTAGGCAATTCTAATGGCTTTGTCAATAATGCTTCTCTGTTAGAGTAAGTCACACACTCTTCTGTGAAAGCACAACCAACACCACAAGCAAAATAT
Source organism: Thinocorus orbignyianus (assembly GCA_013400375.1). Lineage (NCBI taxonomy): Eukaryota > Metazoa > Chordata > Aves > Ciconiiformes > Thinocoridae > Thinocorus > Thinocorus orbignyianus. The sequence continues at coordinate 59,370 of VXBW01006024.1, forward strand.
CTAGAACCTTAGACATGTTAAGTTTTATAATGCAGGACTTCAGTTTCAGGAAGTGCCTGAACGTGTCTCCCTCGAGGAAGTGGGAGACACTGCCTAGAGTTGGTAAAGTACTTTCTTCCTCCCAACACAGTACTTTCTGGAAACTCAGTTGAGTCATTACATTTTCACATTCAGGAATGAATTAGAACTTTAGGTACTGCAGGCTTAGTGTTACGAGAGACAAATTCTGCCTTACTAGGAATATTGATGCAACACTGCAACACTTTCATACAAACATTTTTTTCTTTCCTCCGTCACCAGGTTCACACTAAGAAGTGACGGGGTCAGCACTACTCTTGATCAGTTCAATTAACACTAGTTTATCCCAGCAAGGTTAAACTAGACTTTAGTTACTGAGTGACATTTTACTGCAGCTTCAACTCAGTTGCCCTGAACAGTACAGGAAAATAAAAAGGTCTCACAGACTGAACTTGATTTGCCTATTTTACTCAGGTACAGTTACTTGCAATTAGAAACCAAGTATACTTATGATAGCTTAATTAAAAAGTCGTTTTAAGGTATGTCAGCATTCCGCATCCAGTTCAGCCTACCAGCTGCTGGACTTACACTCAGCTGAAGGTTTTCCAAACGCTAAATCTGGTTAGTTATTAACATGAAACAACACAATAGAGACCAAACTACCACCGTATGAACCAATGTCCTCCCCTGCCCGCTTCCGGTGCCAAGGACTAGGCACAACGATTTATCCCATTTTGAGATCGAGCCCACAACTTGATCTTAACACTATTTAAACAAAGTCCCACTTCTATGGAGGCTTCCTCAGAGACTTTGCTCTTGTCTAGCCCCACCATCACGCAGTAAAGTCTGGGAAAGCGCTGGAAGACGGCACATTACCTCGTCTCTCTCTCTGCATCCTCCCACCACCGCCAAAGAACATATCGAATATGTCCATGGGTGACCCGAAGCCGCCACCGGAACCACCCTCTTTGATGGCCTGCTCGCCTCCTTTGTCATAGAGATCCCTCTTCTTGGGGTCCGACAGGACTTCATAAGCTTGGGAAATCTGCTTGAACTGTGGGGGAGACACACACCGCGCATCAGACACCGCGGGACCCCAAACGGCCTCCCCCGCCCCCGGCCGCCCTCCCGCTGCCGCCGAACCCCCCCAGCCGCTTCCCTAGCCCCCCTTTCCGGTAACCCCAGGGGGCAGCCGGCCCCGCAGCCCCAACCTTCTCGCCCTCATTGGGGTTCTTGTCAGGGTGGTACTTCAGGGCCAGCTTTCGGTAGGCCTTCTTCAGCTCCTCGGCGGAGGCGTTGGGCTTGACGCCCAGTACATCGTAGTNCCGAGCTCCCAGCGGGTAGGCCGCCGCGGCCCATCTGCCGCCTTTCCCACCGCGGGGCCGGCAGCACCGGGAGAAGGCCATGACGGGGGGTGTGGGAATGAGGGGCGTTACCACACAGGCCTGAGAACTGCCGCCGCGCATGCGCCAGGGCGTGCGCGGGCTCGCGGTCACGCGGGGGCCACGCCGCTGCAGGCGATTGGCTGGCAGCGTTGGCGCGCGGCTTTGGCGCGCGGCGTTGCCTTCGGGACGGGCTGAGGGAGCTGTGGGGGGCGGGTGGGCGCTGTGGTAGGCTCCGCCGCCAGGGGAAAGGCGGGGCCTCCCTCATTTGGCGTGTGTTAAGCGGTAGATGGAGCCCCTCCCGACCGGCACTCCGGCTTTGGGTGCAGGTGGGGATGTGTGGCCGTGCTGGGGATGGAGAGTTGCTCTCCGTCGGAGGCCTAAGGCCGCCACAGAGTTGGGAGGAGGAGAGCGTAGCACCAAGCACCTGGCAGGGACGGGGTGGTTGCTGAGGGATCTTTGCTGCCCAGGAGGCTCTGGGGAGACCTGATAGCAGCCTTTCAGTACCTAAAGGGGGTCTACAGGAAGGCTGGAGAGAGTCTGTTTACAAAGGCTGCAGTGACAGGACGAGGGGCAATGGCTTTAAGCTGGAGAAGAGCAGATTTAGATTGGATATTAGGAACAAGTTCTTTCCTCTGAGGGTGGTGAGACACTGGAACAGGTTGCCCAGGGAGGTGGTTGGGGCCCCTTCCCTGCAGATACTCTAGGTGAGGCTCGATGAGGCCCTGGGCAACCTGGTCTAGTTGGGGGTGTCCCTGCGACTGCGGGGAGGTTGGACTGGATGGCCTTTGGAGGTCCCTTCTGGCCTGGATGATTCTGTGATTCTATAAATTGGTGTAAACTGGAGGGTTTGGTTTTCTAGTGTGTTCCACCTGCAGACTGTTGCTGTGTGAACTCTTGCCCCCTCTCTCCCTGTTTGTCTTTTGCCACTTTCCTCATTTTGGTGGGTACATTAATCTCTCAGATCAACTCTGATTGCTTTTTTAGTGGGTTAGCTTGTCTGTCAGGTGGAACTGTCGATCCAGTTGATTTTTTCCTATATGCAAACTGTGGATGTGAGAAAGTATAGTGATGTAGAAGGAAGGAAAATAGGATTGCCCTTCCAACAGCAGCTTGCTCTTAGATTATACTGGTGTTAATGCCATGCTTTGCCTTGAATTTCAGAAATGTGAGCCTAGTTAGCAGAAACGAGTCATTTAAGGAATGGTCTGGCAGCAGAATTCCTAGACTGTGCTCCAGAGGAAGGTGACCCATTGTGTTGGTAACATACTCTTTTGCTTTCTAACGCAGTGATGCGTGTGTGCTGGCTTGTGGGGAAGGAGAAATGCAGTCAGCGAGTGAAACTGCCACACTTGGAAGCAGTGGTGATTGGGCGTGGCCCAGAGACTGGGATAACGGATAAAAAGTGCTCACGGCAGCAAGGTAAGATGTAGCTCACATTCTGCGTCCTGCATGCAGCAGCAAACAAACTTGCGAAGAGTGTGAGATACCAGTACAGCACTCATGTTGGTAAATAAACATAATTCTTGTGTTTGACTAAATTACAGTGAAGCTAATGGACCAGTGCTTTGACCTAATACTTAAGCCTGCTTTGATCAGAGTGTGAGTGGGAAATCGTGGTTGAAATCTAAACAGGCTTTCCTTACTCTTGCTTCTGGAGTCACTGGTTTATGGTCTTCTTTCTCTGCATGGTCCATAGTGCTACCTGATTCCTGAAGTCATCAAGGTTTTTTTATAAGCACTTATGGAGATCTCTGTCCCCTAAAACCTCAGAGGAGACACTTACTAACAGGAGGTTCACCTTTGTAAACTAAAGCATTGAAACTTAACACGAGTTCCCATGCGTGCAGTCACGTTCCACTGCCAGCACTCTTGCTTTGCGAGAGGCACTTCACCTCCTTTGTCTTTCACCAGCTGATTTTTAGTATGACTTGTTATTTTAAAGATGCACTGGGAGAATATATAAAAATATCTGATCTATAAAATGCTCCTCTCTACATCTTCCCTGCCTTTTCTTTCTTCCCTCTGGACGCAGTCCTGCTCCATGCCTTGTTGTCACAGAGGGCTGTTGAGAATAGCAAGAATATGTAGAAAATTCTATAGATTTCACCTTTATTCTGAAATACATTGCTGACATGTGATTTGAAGTACTCAGGTGTGACTCATTGTATGGGTTGGTTTTGTTTTCCCTGTGGTTCTGGAAGCAGGCTGAGGCAGATGTATTCTCTTTGCCTGCATTCACAGAGATCAGCTTCACAAGGCAGAAGATACTCCTGTATCTTAAAATACAGGAGTGTTTTCTGCATGAGGTGGTTCAGCAGAGTTCTGGCCTTTTTATTTATACTGTTTTCTGACACTTTGTTCTTTCTTTTCCAGTTCAGTTAAAAGCAGACTGTAACAAGGGATATGTTGTAGTTAAGCAGGTATGTTTCAAAACGGGTGTACAATATTTCTGATACTTACTGGGATGGTTATCATGCTTTAACTCCACAAGTGCTGCAAGTGAAGTGAAGTGAAGTGCTTTAGGTCTGAAGGACCTGAAGCTGTTCTGTGACCAAGGAGAGTACAGCAGGCAGCTCTTGGAAGAGGTCTCTCTTTTTGTGTGTGCGTACCTCAGTGGAAGGACTGCACTGTTCCTTCCAGGTGGGCTCTGATCTCAGACACCCAGACTTGCAGCCTCTTCCCAGAGAGCCCCTTCTAAGAGGAGGGAAACAGCCTCTTCATAGTCCTAGAAGGAAAGAGCAACCATGTGTTGCTATTGTTGCTAGTAATACACATTCATAGAATCACAGAATGGTTGGAATTGGAAGGGACCTTAAAGATCATCCAGTGCCAACCGCCCTGCCACCTCTCCCTTGCTCCAAGCCCTATCCAGCCTGGCCTTGGACACTTCCAGGGATGGGGCATCCACAGCTTCTCTGAGCAACCTGTTCCAGTGCTTCA
>VXBW01006024.1:63774-108297 GCA_013400375.1 Thinocorus orbignyianus
AAATCTACCTTTTTCAGTTTAAAACCGCTACCCCTATGCTCTCCAATGAAGAGTGCATGCCTCCCAATCTCCTGTACACCCTCTTCAGGTACTGGAAGGCCACCCTGGAGCCTTCCCTTCTCCAGGCTGAACAACTCCAACTCTGTCAGCTTGTTATATGAGAGGGCTACAGCCCTCTGATCATATTCATGTCCCTCTGCTGGACCTGTTCCAAAAGATCCATGTCCTTTGTGTGCTCCAGAGCTGGATGCAGTACTCCAAGTGGGGTCTCACCAGAGCACAGGGGAGGGGTAGAATCACCTCGCTTGACCTTCTGGCCATGCTTCTTTTGATGCAGCTCAAGATGCAGTTGGCTTTCTAAGATCTAGCTGATCTGCCTCCTGAGCAGGTTTATAAAGATGAAGCAGCCCTCCATTTAAGGTCAAATTCGTTCTTGTGTTAGTAGGACTGGGCAGCTGTGGAAGGTTTTTGTTTTGATGGCTGATAGAGCCAAAGATCACCTCTGGGAAGGGATAGGATGTGCCACAGCACTGAAGGCAATCTCATGTTACCACATGGATAGATGCAGCCCTGTTCTCTCTTATGAGGACCAGTATCCCTGAGATAATATGAAGGGAAAATTCTCTGGCTTCAGATCCTGGGGCATCTATGTGCGCCTGCAGCATCAGCACGTGTGGAGAACACATGAGTCTGTTCAGCCTACCGAGGAGTAATGTCTCCATCAAAATGCCTCCAAGCTCAGTAAGCACAGGGCATCCACCACCATCTGGTGAATCCAGCAAAAATCTCTCTTTTTATTTTTTTATCCCCACAGAAGTCAGCCTTAGCTGACTTAGAATGCTGTGTTACTGGAACCTTGGGGCTGGAAGGACTTTCTGGTGGTGGGTGCTAACATGTTTTTGCTGCCTGCTCTAGAGTTGCTGCCCACGTGAATTGTGTGTGGCAGAGGGTTCCATGGGTTGTTTTTTCAATAGCACGTTATCCCAGGGGATGTGAAGTGTACTTGACCTGAGTGCAGCTGTGGAACTGTAGGCTGAAGAGATCCTGGCTGTAATGAGGCAGGTGCTTCATCGCAGTGAATACCAAGTGATGAATACCATCTTGTGAAGCAGGCAGGTATCACAGTGATAAAGCTGAAGAAACACTCTGTGGCAATTTATCAGTCACAGGGAAGAGCTGGTTTCCAAAAGCTTGTTTCGTGCATAAACACTAACTGAAAGCATTTTGCTGCAGTCAAAGACATCCAGTTTCCCTAGGGTCACCCTCATTATCTGGCAAAATCTGTCCCTTGAGCAACCATTGTGGGTTGTCCACACTACTTTATGTTATCACTTATGCTTGAGACAGAGGAAAATGTATTCCTTTGCAATTATCAGCTAAACTTCATGTAACTTCACAGTTTTTAAAACAGTGGCTGGATGGGAGAATTATTTTAGAGTTGCATGGAGCTGTAGACGGATCTAATGAGGGAGGCAGGTAAACATTTGACCTTGCTGTCCTCATTTTCTGCTAGAGCAGAATAAATAACAGAGTTGGTTTTGTGAAAGTGTAAGATGCAAAATGAAACTAAGAGCATTAAAATACAGATAGAGTGGTATATACCTTGCACAAGCTGAGGTGGACAGAGGTTTAGCCTTTCTTGAAGGGACAGGTAAATTTTGTCAGCGTATTTGAACACATTCTTCAGTGGGCTGGAGAAGGGTTATCACAGTTGGCTTGGGAAAGGGAAAAAAAAAAGGAGCAAGGAGCTGATTACTTTGTAGTGGACTCTTCTAGGGTCTCAGGAGACTTTTTTTTCCCCATTTTGTTCTAGATTTTTTTGTACCTATTCAAGAGGGAGTGTGTTGCAAGTGTTAGCAGTGGGCTGTGGTTGGTGAGCCAGTGGTTATGAGCCTGAACTCCTTTGCCTCTTTAAATGAGCCAGAAGAGTGTGCTCATGTATTTGAAGGCAGACCTGTTGATGGGACAGCATTTGGTAGAAAACAGAAAACAAAATGTAGTAAAAAGGAGAAAAAGGTAAAATAATTTGAAAATAGGAAACTTTCTGGGTACAATTGGACTGAAATAATTTGTTAAAACTACTTTAGAAATAAATGTTACAAAGGCTGTTACTATTTTAACAGTTGTTTATTAGTTTGTTAATTTTTCTGGGCAAAGTGTGCCATAGGTCTTGCTGTAACTCTGTAGCCAGCTGCTACAGAACTGTCAGGTCCCTGTGACACCGTGACCCTGAGGGTTATGTGCTGACAGCTCCGACTGCAAAACTGGGCCACAGAGGGGTGTCTTAAGCATTGGACCTCCCTGGTCCTCTAGAGCAGGCTGGTGTGGGGAGGAGGCACAGCGAATGAAAACACATAGTGATATTCCAGGACAATGGAGCAGTAGCTGGCAATTCCAGTTACAACATCGTTGGCTATTTTTTTCCCCACCTTTTTCTCCCTACCAAAGATAGGAGTCAACCCAACTAGTGTTGATCTCGTGAACATTGGCAAAGGCGAAGAGGTAAAAATGAAGCCAGGCCAAGTTCTGCATATTGTGAATAAACTTTACCCCTACGTGGTGCAATTTGCTGAAGAGTCAGAGAAAACTGTTACAGAAGCAGAAGAGAAGGTACAAACCAAGAAGATGCCATGTGAGGACTCCAGCGAGGATGATGATGTAGAACACGTTCCCAGAAAAAAAATGAAGATGGAGAGGGTGGATACTCAAGCCAGTTCTGCAAATCCCAAGCTTAGCAATACAGGTGTCTCTCCACATGAAGGAACTTCGAGCAAAGAGGTAAGTGTATTGATACTATTACTTTTGTTGTTTCATCTGGGGTTGTCTCCTCCATCAGGGCTTTGGTCTTCTGCTTTTCTGGGTACTGCTGATGGGGAAATGTCTCAGGTGAATGCAGATCCTCAGAGTATGTGAGCTGACGTGCCCTGAGGCAAAGACTCTGCTCCTGACATCACCCATGTCTGGAGAAGGTTACCTGGGACCCGTTCTAAGCTGAGTTGGGGGTTCAGTGTGAGATAAGGGGCACGCTAGTAGTGAGTTAGGATTTAATCTCTGCTTCTTGCTGCAGTTTCTGCTAGGAGCACAGTCCATGTGAGCTCAGTTGAGCTGGAGTCACACAGGGATACTGTGCTGGCTCTTGAGATATTGTCTGACGTGTTACAGATAGAGCAGCAGTTATCTAAAAGGTTATGCACAGAGAACAGGACAACCTGACCCTCTCCCTTTTTATTATTTTAATTGCCTTGGTTTTGTTGTTTGTTCCCCCCCGGCCCCTGTTTTGGTCATGTCTTATGGTAGAAACAGGGATACATTAATGAATGTTACCAGTCAAAATCTTTTGAAAGGGAGTTTTTAGCCCTGCTGGCATGGACAAAAGACAAGACTAATTAGTGCCTGTGGAGTAATAACAGTGCAGTTGCTGGAGGACAAGGCACAGAAATGACAGCCCTCAGGACAAAATTTCAGTCCCAGGTTTCATTTGTGAACTGAGACTAGTTATATTAGTGCCAGATTTGAGGTGGCATGAGCAGGGAGACGAGGTGACTCACACTGTTTCTTGTCAGCACTGTAATAATTTTTGACATCTTTGTTTGCAAGAATATGATGATCATCATTGATAATGCCTGTAAAGTGGTCTGAACAGATAAAACTTTATCTGTTTTGAAAAAAGTGCACTCGAGGCACTGTCTTTTAGTAAGCAATTAAAGAGATACCTGCTAGTGCTGGCTTGATCTTCCTGTGCCTTTCTCATTTTCTCTACGAGCAATTCCTTGCACAACATCAACAACAAAATACACCTAAGAGTAAGGCCACACACAGCAGCCACTTCTTTGTTCTGTGCAGAGCAGAAAGTGGTAAGACTGTTAGTGGAGATCTTTGCACTTCCTGTGGCACTTGTGATCCACGAAGCAGAGGCTCTTTTAGGGAAATAATCTGTCATCAGTAGTAATCATGGACTGTGCCATACCATGTACGTGTAAATTATGAAACTTAAACAGATCTAGAGCTGTCTATTGTTAAATTTCCAACATCCGAAAGACTTAACTTTGAATCTTAATGGTGTCCTACCAAAAGTTTCCAAAAGTAGCTTTGTGGGGACAGCTGGAGCAGGTGGCCTTTACAGAAAGGAAATAAAATTCAGCTGAATGAAAGTATGAAAGTACTTAACTGAATGCTTTAAAACATGTACTTGGATTCTTAATTTTTTTTTTTCCTTCTGTGCTTTAGGAACATTTAGGACATTGGACTCGGGGTCTGAAGAGCTCCATGCAAAACCCAGAAATGCAGGTGAAAGCTATGTCCTTCCTGTCTAATTTCTTTCTTCCTTCTACAGCTTACTTTAATGATCTGATCAACCAGTGGAGTACTGCATGAGCCCTGAATTGCACTTGTCTCTCCCTCTGTAGCAGCATTAGTTTGGGAGTCTCTAATATACTGATTTTGCAGTATGTCATTACCTTAATTAGCCTTGAGCTCTCTACACTGTCAGATTTGGCCAACAGATTTCCAGTAAGCTGTTGGGAGAGCAGATGAGCAGTGCAGTCGCTTTGTTTCCTTCAGGGAAACCCACTGCAGTGGGGGTGTGGTTTGAAGCTGAGCTAGCAGCAGAGGTTCCTGTTTGTGGGCAGTGAGCACTACCTTGTTTCCAAGCACGTTGCATTTTCCCGGTTCCCAGCAAACTCTTAACTGCAGCACCTCTGTGTCAGCTGACAGGATGTGACCCCTGGCTCCTCCTCCATCCGCTTCTTTGTGCCAGCAGGAATTTCCTGGCTGGATTCTTTTAACCTTCTGCAGATGCACTGCCCTCCCTCTGCTTCCCTGTGGCTGTCTAATTGTTTCTTTTAGCTCTTTTTTTTGTTGTCTGCTGTTGGGGACGTCCATTTAGGTTGGGTTTTGGCTGGCTGGCTGCTTGCATGTCCCTCTCAACATTAGAGATATGCTTTTCCCTTGGTACTTCTCAGCAACAGCATGTGTTCAGGGGATGGCTGTCACAGGCACCTGTAATACTTGGTTCTTGAAATCACTGAACAATTTCATTCAGAAAAGACCTTTGGAGGTCAGCCAGTCTGACCACTTGCACTGGGAGTGAGTGACCCAGCCTCTGTCCATTTGAGCTGAGACAATCTCACAGCCTCACTGGGCCCCTTCAGGTGGTGATCACCTCCAAGCTGAAAATACTTGATAGCCAATCAGAAGGTTCCTATTTCTTGACTGATTTTTAAAACATTTTATTTATTTATTATTATTTCAAGTTGAAAGCATTGAAGTGCGTAGAGTCGCAGAACTGGATGTCCCTTCTGGAAATGCCAGCAGTTTCAAATCAGTCTTTCTATGGGGACTGATAAAACTATTGGAATAAGCTATTGAATAAAGCTATTTAAAATACTTGCTTTCTTTTAAAACACGAATCTTAATCATGGAGCATCCCTTAAGCACAGTTTTATATAGCGTTTACCCAGACACTGCTTTCTTGGCCCAAAAGATGAACTGGTTTTAAAACGGTTCTTTGAATGTTAGGACACAAATGTGACTTAGTGTTAGCTTTGTTAGTTGTGGTTCTGAACTAAATATACAAACAATAGAACTATATTTCCATTTTAAGAAGTATTAAGCAACTGGCAGTATGGCTTCCAGAAACACCTGAATCATGATCCTGTCTCCACTGGCTGCATGTGCACTCACTGGTGTGCACATATGAAAACATGATGGCATCATGCTGAAAGAATCAGTCCTATGATTTGCCTGCTGATAAAATACTAATCTTCCTTCCTGTAGAGCAAGACTGATCAGCTCTGTGTATAAACGTGTGAGGATAATTAGCATAGATGACAAAGACATCATCCATCTCTCCCCAACAGATGGACTGCTAAGAGAGCAGAGACACAGCGCCCAGTTTCTGCTTCAGAACCTGACAGGTTCCATTTGCCTGAGCCAGGTTGTCCCCGCTGTTCTCCACACACTTTGCTACTGTTTCTCTTCATCAGCTGCACCAAATTGTTGCAGAAAGCAAAACATAATGAAAACGGGGAGAAAAGGGCATGATAGAGAGGAATCTGTCTCCTTTTTGTGAGGGAAGTGCTGTGAAGGAGCACTGTGGGTAGTGTGAACTAAAACAGCTCAGACTTGCATGATTTTGTCATTGTGATGGTGGCAGGGCCCTGCTGTGCTGAGCACACTGCTTGTGGCACCTCTGAGTCTTATGTTTCATCCAGAAATCTGTGAAGGATGAGAATGCACTGTAGTTCAGTGCATTCCTGTGGGCTATGTATTGAGCACAGGGCCATGATTTTGTTTCAGAGACTGTAAAACTTGAATGTAGCCTGGTGGAAGTAGAGTCTCCTAGACCTCACTGGTATCTACATCCAGGTGACTTGAGAGTTCATACCCACCTGCAGCAATGGTTAACTTAGTGCTGTGTAAGAATAGAAAGTGTTTTCCTTAAAGTAAATAAAGAGGGATGCTGGAATATGTCTCCGTAGCTGCCTGGTGCATATGAAAGTGGGCACATACCATGGACCAGCTTAGTTCCAGACAAAGCCCTCCTTGAAGTGGAATGCTCTGCTGCTTGATGTTTCTCCCCACCTAGTAATCTTTCTTGACTTTTTTCCTAGCAGTCCCAGTTGCTTTAGCAACACAGACATTTGCATAGGGACTTCTGCAACCACAATGGGACAGGCACATGGTTAACATCTCAAAATCCACTAAATACAGTGCTCATAGCAATAAGATACCTAACCTTCAATCAGTCAGTAATCTTCTTACTTGTTTCGCAAGGTTTACAAAGATGAGAAGACTGTAGTCATCAAGGATAAATACCCTAAAGCACGTTACCACTGGCTTGTCTTACCGTGGGACCCCATTCCAAGCCTAAAGTCAGTCACCAGGGACCATCTTGAACTGCTGGAACACATGCATGCTGTTGGGCAAAAAGTGATCGAACAGTGCCCTGCCAGAGAGAGTCTGGAGTTCAGACTGGGCTACCACGCTCTCCCCAGTATGAGGTGAGACCTGGATGAGTCATCTGGTGGTTCTTCCAAACCTGTAATATGATGTGGCTTTGCTGCAAACAGTACTGCTCCTAAACACTACCAGCAGTTTGGTGTCCAAGTCCTTTGTGTGTGCGTGCCGATGGGTCTGGTGGGAGATGCTGGTTGGGTTCCCCTGGCAGAACTCTTCAGCTGGGGCTACAGAAGACCTGTTGTCCAGTCCCAGCGAAAGAGGCAGTGCTGCCACCTCCTGGGGCACTGGTCTGTCGTCAAAGAGACTCTGAAGCCCATCATGTCCTGCCTGATACTGAGCAAGGACTTGATTCTCGTGTGTAAATAATGCCAGATCTTACAGCACCCAAAGCCCTGTGGGGCTTGCAGTCAGTGTTCCTAAGTTCTCCAGTTCTTGGATGGAGCTTTGGGTCACTGATCAAGTCCCATGCAGCTACTCTATGATGAAATTTAAACCTTTGGTTCATTGAAACACTGTCTCTGACTTTTTGGAAATGAGCTGGAATATAGTCTGTAGTTAGGGGTCATGCAGTGTGGTGACCTTGACTGTTGAAGGGAAACACTTGCCTGAGTCGAGGCTTCCCAGGCACGCTGGGTTTCTTCTGTGGGAGGACTGGGTCAAACGTGGTAGGACTGGCCCATGAGGCTGGCAGTCCACCTCTGCTGAATCACCTCTGCAACTGATGCTGCTGCAAAAGAGCTTCAAATGTTAATGTTCTTCTCTCTTACCTCTGTAATGTGTTTGTTTCAGTCAGCTGCATTTGCATGTGATCAGCCAGGATTTTGATTCGCCAGCCCTTAAGACCAAACAGCACTGGAACTCTTTCACTACAGACTACTTCTTAAACTCTGAAGGTAACCATTAGAAAATTCTTTTCATAACATGTAATCCTGCTTGTGGGTTCTGGCTTTGGATGTTTTTTCCAAACAAATGTGTAATCCATAAGTCCTGTTGGTAGTAAGTGAAAGGTTTTGTGTCATTTCAGATATTGGGGAGTAGCACTGATTAAAAGTCAGCTGAATGTTGTGACTGGTTTGAACTGGCATGCAGGGGTGACAGGCTGTGCAGGTGAAACAGCTGCAGAGCTGCTGCAGTGTCACGTCTTTCCTGACACGACACCGTCTCGGTGCCTCTCGTCTCCTCCTGTTTTCCAGATGTGATAGAGATGGTGAGGAGCAAGGGCAAAGTGATGGTAAAAGATCACGTCTCCAAACTCCTCACATTGCCCCTCAGGTGCCATTGCTGCAAACAACAGCTGTCCACTATCCCACAGCTGAAGAAACACCTCAAGAAACACTGGCCAGAATGACTGCAAAAAAGCCATCCGACAACCTGTCTTCAGATTTCGGGCTGAAACAAAGACTGCAAAATGTTAGTGGGCATGTGTGGTGTTGGTTAACTTGGAACAACAAACGTGACGCAGGAAAAAAGTAGCCTGGAAGCAGTGGCATACTGACTTTGTTGTAGGTCAGACCAAAAAAAAACCCCAAACCCAACATAAAATAAAGTGACTTGTGAAGCTGAAGGTGTGTTTGCAGCTTTGTTGTGGTGCTGCCACACTGATCTGTCTGTGCAGTCTGGAAGCAGTGTTTTGTTTGGATGAAAGGACTTGAACAGGAGGCTGAGGCGCTGAGCCCAGATGGAGGTTTCTACTGAAAAGGGAAGGGAAGGAAGGAAATAACAAGTTTGAGGACTTTATGTGAAGTTTTTTGAGAGACAGTGTTGCAGTGGGTTGTGTGTCTGACAGCAAAACTCTTGAAGGAGCCTACTGCGGGTGTGTGGGAAGGAGCATCAGCCTGTTGGTTGTTTTTATATGCATGAAACTGTGTGGGTGCTGTGCAGTGACCAGCTGTGCTGTGCCCAGGGGCACAAACCATCGGGGTGGAAGCTGCCTGGCTGTCTGCTGAGGTTGGCACAGCATTACGGTTTGAGAAAACCCATAACAATTCCTTGTTCACACAATTCTATCACCCCATGACCCCTCCTCACCTGGGAATCAGGGAATGCAAAGAAGCATCAGGCGTGAAGTGTAAATAGATGTAATAGAGTAAGACTAAATANACAAAGTCTGGCTGGCTGTAGAGTAAGTATTTTCATGAATTCAGACACCAGAGTCTTCTAAAAGTGCAATTTTCCCAGCGTCAGAAGGAAGGTTAGTCCTGGGTCTCTCAGCCCAGAACGTACAGAAAACTCGTGGTTTCATGCTGCCCTGTTTCTCTGCATCAGGATTTTGGTGAGCCTCTCTCGTTTGATTGTCACGAAGATGAGACCTCCCAGAGCTGGTAGCAATAAACGTCTGGGTCCAGAACTGGTTTGTGGGGTTCAGTTTAATTCTAAGCCCAGCTTTGACTGGTTTGGGAAGATGTCCTCTGGGTGAAGTGGCTTTCAGTACCAGCGCATGGAGCTTTCCTTACGCTGGGAGAATGCTGAGTAACTCCTGATACCACCTTCTGTAGGAGAGGGTGTCCTCCTCCTCCGTGCCCCACGCAGCAGTAAGGGGAAGGGCTTGGCGGCGGTGGCCTAATTTCAAACACAAGTCACAGTTTGGGTTTTTGCTGACATTAGTAATATTATGCCTTAATTTAGAAAGCAAAACTCATCCTCCCGCCAAAAAAATCCCCGCAAACCATGACAAAAGCACAGCCAGTCTAGGACTTCACGCCCCACCAACAACCTCATCACAGCCGTGTCCCCTCAAAGAAAGACTTCTGTCTGGGTCGGCGGGTCTGTTCTGGCCTCACTGGGCTCCTTCCAAGACTGTTGGGTTTACAGCAGGGACCACAAAGAACATGGTCCTTCCTGCATTTTTACCACGTGCTTCTGAGGAGGACAGGGGGTGCCTCAGCACGACTGGTGCTGCCCAAGAGTACCTGCAGCAATTCAAGAGCACCTCGCCCCACCCCTCACCCTGTAATGAAAAGATTTTTGCTGGAGTTGTGTTATTTTTGTGATACTGTGTGCCTGAAATAGTTATTTTGTATTTAATGAAGCTAGACAGCTGACAAACTTCTACCCTAATGAGAGAGACAAGCTTCCACACAGCTACTCTTGCCCAGAAATTGATAAGTTCCTTAAGCCAACTCCCCATTCCTGCCTTAACGGCTTACTTCAGTTCCTGATAGCTGCATCTGGAGGAGCCTCCACAGAGCTCAGAAGAGCAAATTCAACACATCTGTAAAGAGCACACAAGGCCGAATGTATTTCAAGATAACATCCTTCACCAGGGAAGCAAAAGAGGATCAAGGGAAAACCAAGGTTCAGCCCCTGCAGAAGCAGGAGACCAAAGATCCCTCCTGGAGGCTGAGGACACCAAGTGCTGCTTCCAGCTCTGCTGCTCCTTAGCCAGCAGGGGAAGACAAGGGAGTTCACTGGGGAATCACCACATGAATGATGTAGAAAACTGGGATTCCACCTGGGTGGCAGATTTAAAGTGATTCTGCCCCGAGGTAGAGCAGGAAAACATGTCTAAGACCAGAGGGTCTTCAGCTTTGAGAAGCAGAACCACCCATGCACATACACTAAAGGATCTGCTGAACCCCCCGCTGGCTGGCAGTACTTTCACCTTTCCTTGCTTTGTTTCTTTGAAAGATGGAAACTGTTTCTAGGTAATAGCTGAGGCTGTGCAGACCACCGGCGTTCCTGGGATCAGAGTCAGAAATGTCAGGAATTAGTGGTGCCATTTCAGTTGCAGGGCCACAGTCCTCCATACGCTGGAGAGGGCCGTGGAGTGCCTCACCGCCCTTTCCCTGAAAGATGGCTCCCCAAGTTCACCTTGGTCTAAGTTCTACTCCCCTCTGGAAGACCTAGATCCAGTGAAAGACTCCCCGCCTGTGCAACCTTTCACGGGTGTTGCCATCTTAAGACTTTACTCTTGGAGAATCTCCTTCCAGGGCAGTGGCAGCACTTGACAACAGGCTTAAGCCACCCTGCATAGGCCACATAACTCAGAAGAGCTGGAAACAAGACCCCTCCAATGCTCCATGGAACACTGACCCAGGGTTGTTTTACAACCCCATGCCAACAACCCCANGTGCTGCTTCCAGCTCTGCTGCTCCTTAGCCAGCAGGGGAAGACAAGGGAGTTCACTGGGGAATCACCACATGAATGATGTAGAAAACTGGGATTCCACCTGGGTGGCAGATTTAAAGTGATTCTGCCCCGAGGTAGAGCAGGAAAACATGTCTAAGACCAGAGGGTCTTCAGCTTTGAGAAGCAGAACCACCCATGCACATACACTAAAGGATCTGCTGAACCCCCCGCTGGCTGGCAGTACTTTCACCTTTCCTTGCTTTGTTTCTTTGAAAGATGGAAACTGTTTCTAGGTAATAGCTGAGGCTGTGCAGACCACCGGCGTTCCTGGGATCAGAGTCAGAAATGTCAGGAATTAGTGGTGCCATTTCAGTTGCAGGGCCACAGTCCTCCATACGCTGGAGAGGGCCGTGGAGTGCCTCACCGCCCTTTCCCTGAAAGATGGCTCCCCAAGTTCACCTTGGTCTAAGTTCTACTACCCTCTGGAAGACCTAGATCCAGTGAAAGACTCCCCGCCTGTGCAACCTTTCACGGGTGTTGCCATCTTAAGACTTTACTCTTGGAGAATCTCCTTCCAGGGCAGTGGCAGCACTTGACAACAGGCTTAAGCCACCCTGCATAGGCCACATAACTCAGAAGAGCTGGAAACCAGACCCCTCCAATGCTCCATCGAACACTGACCCAGGGTTGTTTTACCACCCCATGCCAACAACCCCAAGCACACGCGGTGTGAGCCCACGAGGATGGTGTTTTCACATCACAGCAGGGGTGACCTGCAGTGCCAGGCCTGTGCTAACGCTGTGTGGTGAGGACACAGCCCTCTGCTGGGTCCTGATGTATCTCCAACGGGACAAGAGGCACCTTGTTTGTGCCGCCGTTTTTCCACAGCATCTGAAACAGTTTGCACTGCACACAGCAGAGGCTGCCAGGCCAGAATGAAGTGAGGGAGAAGGGGGCTTTGATCGCCAGCAGGGTTTCCAGCCTCGCTTGCGGAGCTTCTCCTCTTCCTCTGCTCCCAGGACTGTCGCTCCTACCTCTCAACTCAGACTGCAGAGTGTTCTGGGGTAAAACCCAATTCTCAGGTATGAGGTTAGATGGGTTCCCAGCTCCGCAGCAGCACGCAGCACAACCAGGGTGCAGCTGCTGATCTGCCAGCACCGTGCAGCAGCAGCAACTGATCTCTGAGCTGAGGTACCTGGGCTGTTGTCACCCAGCCACGTGTGACACCGACACCTCCCACCTCACCCTCCCCCCTGCTCTCTCATTCATGTCTCCCTCTACCCAAGATCTCTCTGGTGTGAAGGGGCACGCTCTGAAGGTGGTGACAGCTGCTGGTACTGCAGGGCTTGCTCTGATGTCACAGCAGTGATTTCGATGAGAATCCGGTATTACCCATGTTCACCTTCACCAGAGAAAACACATTTGTTCAGCAGTGTCCTGGGCTGAGGTAAAACAAATCCATTTTCTGTTTTACAATTTTAATTTTTTAGCTGGGCCTCTTCTAACTAACTAAACTCTGAAATTAACAGCACATTGTTCAGAGAACTGCTCACTCTCACAGTGATAACACCTGATCATACCAGGCAATGGTGCAGAGAGGCCCTTGCTTATCCTTATTGCTAGACCTTTCACTTGCACAGCCCTAAGTGCAGTGTGTCAGAAACACCAGGACAACAAGGGTTTCTGTAAAGACGTAATGAGATTTTATGAAAAGTTACACTTCACAGTCCACCAGGATTCCTTGGCTTTCAGTTATTCCAGAAGGTGCAGTTTCCACTGCAGATTTTGATTGAGTTTTGGTGGAAGAAGTAACTCTGGATCTGAAAGGCAAACAGGACAAGTGTCAGAACAGTCGGTAACTGCAATATAGTTTCTTCAGGAACCGTCAACTACTTAGTTTGCTTTTCTTTATATCAAAAGACACTGATAAGTCTCTGACACACAGCATTTCCCTTTCACAGCTGATCACCAGCCTCCAGAGAAGAGTGGTCCCAGCAGAACTGGTCACAGAGACCAGCCCCTGAGGCACATCAAGCCCCTCTCCATTAAGTGTTACTGTTCAGGACCAGGAGGCAACAATCACTGCAGAAAGCAAAACTCTGCTCATTTCCAAGCAGCTGGGACACCACACATAACACCCAGCTGGGTGTGTTAAGCGTGAAGAAGAACAAGGCTTTCTCTGGAGCCAGCCCTGGCAAGTGGCAACTGGGCAGGTCACATCTAGAATTTATGAAAGTATTTCTCCAGGCAATTCCAGGGCTAGTAGGAAGAGCGGTGTAACAAGTAGTGAGGAAGAGGGAAAACAGAGGGAAGATGGGACCAGCCCTTGCTAGATCTCTCAGCCCTAAGTTTGTATTAGCTGCAAGGACTTCACAAGATGGCAAAACACAACAACAGACTGTAGCCTTGGGCCGGTGGGCAGCCTGGCCTGGGTGCCAAAGCCAATACAAAAATTCAGCAGATAAGTTACAAGCAGAATTATCTAACACATTCCCTAAGGCGCCAGGCTTCCAATTCCCTCTGTCACGGCAGAGACACTACACACACAGAGGAAGCCAGGAGTACAACTCAGACACTAGTTTTAGCACAGGACCTCAGAGCAAATAAAACCTTATTAAGGCTGCTCACTCAACACAAGGGAGGGAGGGTACACCTTAACGAAAAGCAAGAAACTTCGACAACTGGATAAATCCTACAACTGTTTGCCAGTACCAATGCCTGGAGAGCCTCAAACCACATTGACCTCAGTGGCATTTCACACTCACTCAGAGCTTCTACTAACCTTGTACAACAGGAGTCATCATCCTCTTCTGCTGATAGGCAGCCATAATGCTGTTTGCAGTTGAATTGGGTCCCAGGACCTGTATGAAGAAGCAAAATCCATGTCCCAACCTGCACAAAGCAAGGCTAAGAGCAGGGATACCCACAAATAAAACTCTGCTGTTGGTCTCCAAAATCAGAAGACACTGCCTGCAGGAGACCTCACAGCACAAAGTGACCAGGAACACGTGATGAAAGCCCAGCATGTTTTCAGAATAAGTTAATGCAGAGACAGAAAGAGAGAAATGCTTCTGGACAGCTTCTCAGAACACAGAACCCTTACTCCAGCACCTACTTCTTGACAGTACTGTAAACATCATGACTTAGCAGGACTACTTTCACTAGTGCCAGCAATATTTAAAGTTCATGTAAGAGTCTCAGCTCCCTGTCACAACGAACAGTTTTAATCAATCCTTAGAATCCTGCTAATCATTAGTCAGGGAGAAGATACTGGGGAATATCTGGTGTTGACCATGAATGCTCAGAAAATACTATGTCAAAAGAAAGGCTTTTGCTTTGGAAGGGACCTAAGTGCAGTCCTTGTAATTTCCTTATACCGTGTTAAGCTGAGGCTTAGATGCCTGACATAAGCCTTCTCTATTTCAATATACTCCTTATGATAGACTGGTTCTGACTAAATTGACCAGTCTGGTAGCTTTTCACTTCACAATACCAAGTTGACAACCGCCATACCATACACTAACGCTTCAACTGTTGGGCCTAAAAGAGGAAAGAGTGTTCCTCCTGTGTTCTACAAATTGCTTCAGATAGAGCTTACAAAAAGAAGTCGTCACTAGGACAAGGTAACACAAGCCTTACAAAACCTCATGATGTCCAACATGGCATTCAGTGCAAGGGACACAGCAGACTACACCTGCTGGACACATTGTGAATGTACTGACTTGGCAGGTACTGCACACAGTATCTATTTGGCCTCTACAGAAAAAAAAACAGATCTGAAAAGTGAGGGAAGCATTCTGGACTCTCTGCTGGAGAACACAAAATACTGCTAAATACTTGGTATGGTATAGCAGGTGTGATGGGTATCGAGGGTGAGCACAGACCGGGTTGACAGAGCTCTGCTGCAGGTTTGGAGTCCAGATTTCTGGGATCGAGGTCTCCATCAACCGCAAAGCTTCTTCCATGACTTGCTGCAGCGCCCCAGCCTGCTCATTGTAACCAAACAGCACGAGCTGCTTCAGAAGGATGTGTATGTCTCCTGCAGAGGGGAACAGAAGCAGGAGCAATAGCAATTAATGCAGGTATGCTAAATGAGCAGCTGTTTCTCTGCTATCAGGGCACAGGCGGGGGAGCAGCGAATGAGAACTGGTTCTGTCCCTACCCAGCCCACATGGTGCCTGAGAAGAAATGTCACACAAATCTGTCACAGCACTGACAAGGTCTCACTTCTCTGTTCCTAAACTTCAAATGTGGAGAGCTCACACTACTTCACCTTCTTCCGGGAACAGAAGCAGATGAACTAAATCAAGGTCCAACACAGGTAGTCTTATGGACCATCCCTCCCCACCATAATCATTAAGAACAAGAAAGGGGCACTCTGCCTTGGCTGTCCTCACTAACTGCACAGTAAGATCACCAAGTGTCCTACCCTTCACAGACTCAACAGCACGAATGCTTTCTCCCAGGGCTTCCAAAAGGGCCACATCTTCAAAAGGACTCCCCTCCTTCAAGCTGTACCTCTTGCGCTCAGCCTTTCGCCGGTTTTTTGAGGACCGCCTGGAAAAGGAAGATGCTTAATTACAGTGTGCACAACATGACGAGCTGCAGCAGGGTAAGCCTGAAGGAACATCAACAGCAGGCGTGAAACGTGTTACTCAAGTCCTTACTCCCTCCTGTGAGAGGGGACTGCACGTAAGCTCATGTACTTCTGTGTCAGTGCTTTCAGTGCTACTCAACCAGCATCCTTTGTGGTCTGGAACAAGTCAGTAGTTGGGCTGCTTCTCTACCATGGAAAGGGCCTGTGGTGCCTGTGCACATTTTCATTTCTGGTGTCTCCACAAGCTGTGCACAAATACAGCTCAGCTCCTTCTTGTTACCACAGGAAAGCAGCTTATCATCACAGGCCAGTGATAGCTGCATACTGTGCCCAAACTATCAGCACACTCTGACACAGGTATGCTGAATACTAAGGTTGCCCTCTCTTCCTCTTTTCAACTAGGCCACAAAAAGTGCCATAAAAAGCCCACCCTTTTCCCAAAGCTGTATTTTCCCACATTTCAGCTAGAGAATTCCCGCAGACTACCCCTGCCTCTAACACCCCACCCTGCAGCTCACATTATTAAGAGCAGTCAGAAGAAACACAGATGCCCACCGTGGGAAGACACTGGTATGAAATTTATTAGCAACCCCCACTCATGAAGTGCAAAACCCAGGACAAAGGGCACAAGCCATGCACACAAGCTGTTAATGTTTGAGGAGCTCTGCCCACATTCTGTGCCAGGCTTCCTATAGCCAGCTACTCTGCCTGAGACTCACAAACCCAGATCCTGCCCAGAATCTGTGTTCACAGCTCCTCTGCTGGGCACTCAGTTCCTGTTGCACGAGTAGCTTCTGGCATTTTCTGCTTTCTCCCTCCTAGTAAGAACTAAAATAACCATGAAATGCCTGTAATTAAAGCAGCTCCAAGACATGCACAGCTGTGAGGAGAAGCACACCATGCATGAGCAAGCTGCCCTCCCAAATGCTGATGCCAGGGCAGCCACTACCTGATTTGCAGGCAGATACCTACGCTGATATTCTTGAATTGCTGTGTGAATATTTGCTGTTCATGTCGCTGGCTGTCACAACACTGCTGGTTTCAGAGAAAAGATCCAATTCTGGGCAATTTGGTGGTTCATAATCTGCAAAACATTTTAACAACTGTCACAGTATAGATAAAGGTCACAGTTATTCCAAGCTTTCTCTCTCTGGGTGATCTGTGTAGCTTGTTAGAGATGCGGCTTGGGCAGATTCATGCTCCCTGATTGTGTTTTGGAGCCCTGGGTCTCTCAACCCCACTCAGCCTGCACGTGAGAAGAAACAGCAATTGTGAGAACACTGCCCCTCTGCCCTGGTGGGGACTGTGATACCAGACAGAGGATAAATCAGCAGGGTGACAATCTCAGTGCAGTGTCCTGGACAAGGACAAAGCATTCTGCCCCGAGCCCTTGTGAGCTGGCAGGTGAACAGGCCTCAGCACAAAGGACATGCTGAGCACTGTCTGACCCAGGCAAGCTGGCACTGTGGAGACAATGCTGTGTCATTTTGAAGAGCTTTCAGGTACATTTGGAGCCCAAGGGAGCACTGCAAATAAAGCCGTCTTTACAGAATGAGCAAGGTCAAACAGCCACAGTCCAAGTACAGTGAGAACGGGGTAAGGAGAATGCTGTTATACTATTGTAGGTACCACTGGAGCTAGAACGTAGCACAGTTCCACCAGGGAAAACAGAAACCACAAAGAAAAAGAGGATCATGGTTACTTATGCAAGGAAAGCCACCTGCATTTCGATACCAACCTTGCAGGCTCTCAGAAGCCTTCTCCTTCAGCTCTCGGACCACTTGCAGGCGACTCTTATGGCAAAGAAATGCTGTTTTCTGAGAATCTAGGAAGACCAGCTGACTTTTCTGAGCTGCTCAGTAAAAAAAAAAAAAAANCCAAAACCCAGAAGTGCATTGTTTTTAAACACAAGAAGTTTGAAGGACTCAGAAGTCAGGTGCAAACCACAGAAAAGGACTCACGTGGAAGGAAATTCAAAGCTAATACAGGAGCCCACCAAAACAAAAGCACCTGGGTATGGAGTGAATTGACCTGACAGAGAAGTATCTTCTAGAACAAAAGTCTGTTTCTGATACAGGAAGAGCAGAAAGCTCCATGCTCAAATCTCTTTACGTAGGTTCAAATTAAAGACAAAAATCCCCAATTCATAAAGCCTGCTGCCCACAGCATGAAAAGGAAAAACAGACAATAGTAACCAACCATCCTTCCTGGATGGAAGGGAGCATACAACTATCAAAATGGACTTTTCAAAAACTATTCATAAAAGCTTACAGAACAGCCAGCCATTTTCTTAGCCTGTAGCCCTGCTGCCACATATGCTCTGGAACAAAGACTGTCCTGCTTGTTCATGGACATGCAGACACAGTTTGTGACTGTGAGGTCTGCAAAAGGTGAAAAACAAGCTGACTAAGATAAAAGGAGTCCAGGACACCGCAGAGCTTCAAGCTGCATTTAGCAGAACCAGATGCAGATCACTGGGCAGCATCAGTTCAGCAGAATCAAAGCATCTTTCTGTACAGCTTCCAGTACTGGAGTGCTGTGACTTCTGACAGAGTCAATAAAGACCTTCAGCCTCTGTAGCACAGAGAAATCTCGGATTCTTGCACAGACTCACCTTCTAGAATAGCAGGTTTGAAGTTGGTCTCCAGGATATCCAGTCTATCATACTTGTGAATCTGTATTAGGGAAAAGAAACAAAGTATTATTTTAAGGATCTAACCCAGATCCCATCCCTTTGTTGCTGCCACTCTGAAAAAACATTTCCACTCTGGCTCTCGCGCTCTGAAATGTCTTACCAGTCTTAAAGCCTCTTCCCAGAGAGCCCCTTCTAAGAGGAGGAGAACAGCCTCTTCATAGTCCTAGAAGGAAAGAACAACCATGTACCCCTACTGACACTAGTAATACACATTCATAGCATTCCAGTGCCTCGCCACCCTCACAGGAAAGAATTTCTTTCTAGTATCTAATCTAAATCTTCCCNGCTCCTGGCTCAGACTGAGCTTCCAATCCACCATCACTCCCAAGTCCTTCTCCTCAGGGCTGCTCTCCAGCCATTCCCTGTCCAGACTGTATTTGTGCCTAGGGTTGCCATGTCCCAGGTGCAGGACCCTGCACTTGGCTTGTTGAACTTCATGAGGCTTGAAGGAGCCCACCTCTCAAGTCTGTCCAGATCCCTCTGGATGGCATCCCTTCCCTCCAGCGTGCTCACTGTGCCACTCAGGCAGCACCCTTTCAGACACACATTTCTACCCAGAAGCATCACAGTCAGGACAGGAAAACACTCCTGTGCCACCTACGTTTAAGTGCTGACACTAAAAAAACCAAATCCCAAACGATGTTACTTCTCCCATGCTGAGGGGAAATCCCTCTGGAACTGTCTTCCTTACTCCCATCTGCATGCTTCAGGTGTACAAGACAAAAGCTTTTCACACTGAAGCAGAGGCAGCCTCATGAGTGGAAAAACTCAGGGACACAGCATTCATCCACACTCTGCTCACTGTGTCACCTAGGCCTGGTCTGCCCTCCCCAAGGCAGCCCAGGGCACAGACTGTTTTGCCATCAGTGTAAGTGGAGCCACATGTGTCCCAGGAAAACAGAGAAAACACAGATGGTGTATCTCTCTAACGGATGATGTTACTGGAGCACAGAAAGGAGGGTGATTATATTACCTGGGTGTACTGCTCCAGGAGGATGGCTGCATCTGCGTGCCTTCTCTGATCGACTAGTTTTCCTACAAGAAAAGGTGGATTTCAACTTAAGCAGCTGGATTTTGTGCCACAAAACAACAAAGTAGAGGAAAACCCCAGCTATTGAGGCACTTTCTACTTGCTCACAGACTTAGTCTGTCCAGTAAAAAGAAGGGCTGCCTGATGCCAGGAATTCATTAACTTGCATCATCATCAGCCAGTTACTTGCAAAACTGCTGGTGCGTATCCCTCAAGCTAGATGGAGAATACTCTCTCCAAGTATAAATCAGAAACAGTGAAGAATCTCATAAGCAGAGGGGGCCAGGAAATAACAAGGAAATCTCTCTTGAAAGTGTACTGCAGCCTTGCTGTGTGCAAGGAGTACTTTGCTGCCTGCTCCTCTCTGTGGTACAGACACAACCACCAAGCTTGTGAGATTCAGGGCTTCTGGTCCCCTAAAAGTCTGAACTAGCTGTGGCACTCATTCATTGGCTAGGATGCAATGTAAGAGAGAGAGTGATACACAACACCAGAAAAAAAAATTACCCACGCAAAGCAATCTCATCCTAGACCTTTTGTGTCTGCTCATTTTGCCAAATTACAGTTGTCATTTAAGAGGGGCACCAGAAAAAGGATCTAAATCACATTAAGTCACAGAAAAAGATAATACTGGAATATCCAGCTCTGGAATACTACACTCCCAGGAGCCACATTCCCACCGAGTAAGTGGTTCCTTCACAAACTCTGCCTCTGAGTAAGGCAAAAGTCAGGACAATGCTCTATTTCTTCTGCTGAAATACAAGCAGGTCCGTAACACATCTCACATGTGCGGTCTGACACATCCCAGTGAGCACATATTCTGAGACCAGCTACCACCTTCTCCTGCAGCAGGACCACACACAGCTTTACATATTCCAGTTAGCCTCAGCTGCTAGCAAGCTTTTAGGAGAAATCATGAAGATGCATCTCTGAATTATCCAATAATCTCTACAGTCTGTGGCTAGGCACAGTACTTATGGCAATGACCTCCAGAGACCTCAGTCATGTCAGTTCAAAGATTCTCCATTCCCTGAGGCTAACCAAGGAAACAATGTGGAATACCAGTTCAGCATCTGGTTGCAAGATAAAACCGCAAGAACCAGTCAGCATGGGGCAGTCAAAGCCACAGCTAGCTTGGCAACTCCTGGGAGCCCACCAGCTCCAGCATCTTTTGGTTCCTTTGAGAAACACAAGTGATGTGCAATTCCACAAACCCTTGGAAAACATGGAATCTTTGTTCTCCTTTTACGAAAAATGCTACTGAAGACTACGTTTTTCACTAAATTTCAGGGAAAATCAAAATGAACCCAAAATAACAGCCGCCAGTTTCGCTCTGCACACTTGAGCTCCTCAAGGCCTACCTGCCATGCTGCGTGCCAGGCTGGACAGCTTATCCTCTGTGTAACCAAGCCGTGACGCCATGCACAGGGCTTGCTGCCAGCTACCACTGCTCTGAAAAGCATCAAGTGCTTTTGCAAAGATGCCAGCACGAGCAAATATCAGTGCAGCCTGTTCATACAGCTGCTTCTCAATCAAGTACTCCCCATAGGCATCGCTGATATCCTGCAAGAAAGGGACAAAAAAAGAGAAATCACCTGTAGAGTTAGTAGCAGTCCTCTATTAGTAAGAATTAAGTGCCCATCAACAAAAGCCTATTTCCCTCTCCCATAAGGAACCATCAGACACAATATTCCTACCCCATTTTGAACCTTTGTATTAAGCCAAGGGCTAGTTAGCACATGGAGACGTTTCAGAGGTAAAGCAAGAGACAAGGGGAGGTTCCTAACTCTCCAAGCCAAAGGCTCGGTGAACTACACAATGCAGGAAATCAGCCCCTTAGTCCCCACTCACACGAGTGGTTTTTGTCAGAAAGTCTCCCTGAACCAACATACTCCAGGATTCAAACACTGGCACAAGGGAGAATGAAAGCCCTGCAACTCGAGAGGCACAGGCTGCTCTGAATCAGTATCCTGAGCTTCACTATGCTAGTCAAAGCTCACAATCTCCATCAAGAAAGTGTGGGTGGATTTGACTTGAAGAATACAGGAGGAATAAAGAGACTCCCAGTGAGCCAGAGTCAGGCACAGACCTCCCGCTTGAGGAAAGAGTCCCCTCTGCTTTCACCATGTTGCAAGGAGTTTCTGTATTTCCCGTCTTACTTCTTTGTCTACTTCTTTTACAAAGGCTTGTGTTGTGTATTTACAATATTTAAATGAAATTATATTAAGTGCATTCATTTACATTTTACCTCAGCCTTAGGCAAGCTAAAGTTCTTCAGTAATACTGAAGCCTACAAGGGACACTACATGGTAGGAAACAGCACACCTGTAAGTGCCCCAAGCTCTCCAGCACTCTTCAGAATAGCTCAAGGATAAGAATGAGTCCCCACGCAATCTGCAAGTGCCAGACAGAAAGCTGGTACCAAAAAGGTCTAAAGAGGAAGGAAAATCTTTCTGTGGTAACGGGAGTTCTCCAACACACCACAAGTGCAGCAGAAACTGGACTCCCAGGTGCTCTCTTGGTCACAGGATCAGACCTCACAGGGTCAGCGCTGAGAGTCATGCCAGCTGCTATTTCAGAGTAGGATCTCAGACAAGACAGGAATAGCAGACCTCAACACAAGCAGCTCTGTCTCATTCCCACCCTCACTCAAGGTGCTGAGCACATGCAAACACATGAACAAGAGAATAATGAATCCACACGCTGCGGTGTCATGCCCTTACACACCTTGTACTCCTGAGAGCTAGAGGGGTACAGCTTCAAGGCTTCACAATACTGATTCTGATCCTTCACCAAGTTCAGAAATTCAGAGAAGTGTTCTGGACCTGCAGAAATAATTTATTTCACAGTAAGAGGAAGCAGATGGTTCTCACTGCTCCCAGCCAGACTGGGCTCCTTGCATCAGGAAGCAGCAGAGGTGCTTGGGCAGAAGAGCACAAAGCACCTGTTGTACTACTGCAAAATCAGTTTTCACTCCCTCTAGATTTCCTCCATTTTTGCCAACAATATTAACTAGGACAAGTCATCTGCAACAGGAACAAAACAAGACTCATGCTTCACGATCACAGAGTAGTGAACATTCTCACCCCTTTCTCCCTGTGCCAAGCTACACTACAAAAAACATATAGCAGAAGGAAGTTAACCATGCACTACCAGGAGGGAAGATGACCTTGGGCAATCCTTCTCCTTCTTAAGTTATTTCCCCCCTAAGGCTCTCCAAAATGGAAACATTCCACTGCAGAATTTCTCCCAAGAGACAATGGACGGACAATAGGACCTACCACATTTGCTGAGGTGCCCAAGAGCTTTTGTGTATCTCTTCAAGTGTCTGTCTATCGTATATCGCTGATAATTGGTTTCCANCCTGCAAACAATGATAAAAAATAGAGTTGAGCTACTCTGGCAAGATACTTATTTGTCCCCATCTTCACCAACAAACAGTTCGTGTTTGAAATTGTATGACAGAACACTAAAAATGGTTTGGCTTTTTTCTTTTTCTAAAACACCATCTTCAAGAATCAATTCTGTACATTTACTCTTCACAGGAACAACGTAAATTACCAGGCCCTCACATGGGCACCAGCAGCATCTACAGGGTGGTGACATTTAAAATTCAAGGCTATGTATCATACCAAATATTGTTTTTTATTCTCATAGAATGGTTCGAGTTGGAAGGGACCTTAAAGATCATCAAGTTCCAACCCCCCTGCCATGGTCAGGNNCATTCCAACAATTCCATGTCCTTTCTATGTTGAGGACTCCCGAGCTGGACACAGTACTCCAGGTGGGGTCTCATGAGCACAGAGTAGAGGGGGAGAATCACCTCCCGTGACCTGCTGCTCACACTTGGTTTTTTTAACACAACCCAGGATGCAGTTGGCTTTCTGGCCTGTCAGATAATTTGCATCTGTAAAGCTGATCAACTTCCCTCCCACCAAAGGTCATAAAACCTGTTAACACGAATAGGGTGCTTTAACTGATGGACAGTAGGTTTGCTGTTACATTAGGAAACTCTGAAGATCCTGATGAGCATTTCCATTCAGATTTCAAATTAAACCTAGTGGAAGATAAATACTACTACTGCATCCACCATCAGATAACCAAGAATCAAAAGAGTACAGAACTGGGAACTTCAGGACGCAGGCACAACACTTCAGACCACAGTCCCTCCCCTCCTCAGAGCTACTTTGCTGTGCTGCTCTAGAAAAGCCCTATATCAGCTTGAGTAGAAGCAAGTTTCCAAAGCTAAACTTAAAAAGTACTAAGGGATGCAGAGACATGCCACCTTCCCAGCATCATCCTAAGCACATACAGGACTTCTGAGCAACTGGAATCCTGCCCGGGTAGAGAGCTAATGACTAACAAAACATGTGGGCTGATCCACAGACTACAAAGAATCATCGGGAAAAAAGAAAAATAGTTCCTTGTCTGGAACCATAAGCCAAGACCTTTTGAGACTTTTCTGCCACCATGATGACTAAATCAAAGTCGTATGTCCCTAAGGAATAGTCATACAATTCATTGACATCCACAAGGAAAAGCAGGTACTTCAGTGCTTCTTCTGCACTCACAGCTTTGACATGTGGAGTAATGCTTTCTGTAACAAAAGAAAGAATCATACTATCAGTTACACCATCAGCAGTGGAACCCCGTTCTGAGGGAAGGATGCATTATCAAGCACATCCTTGACACTGGATAGGGATCGTCAAACTAATGGCTTGTTCTTGCAGGAGGGGCTATTTTGCCTTTCCTGGGCAACTTCAAGGGCCAGTCCCAGCATAGTAACTTGCTAAGTGTGCAATAATGACAAGGCAGATATATCAGCACAGGATAAAAGCAAAGCATGCCAGTTTGAGATACCAGGACCCTGCACAGGAACCTCCTATGCCATGCTGGGATAATCAGAGTTCTGACTGGAAAGAGAAAACAGCTCTAATTCTGGGCTATCTGCTGACACACCTAGATTGAAGGATGAGCTGAACGCACACACAGCAGTATATTTTAGCTAATATGCTGCTGTTCTGATAACACACAGCTAGTTTCTGATTGACTCCATGAAAAGCCACCTCAAAATGATTTTCAGGGTGAGCCATGCTAGCAATGAAAGTTCCTGCAAACAACCCATTTTCAAAACTCCTGAGTTCCTGATACGACACCTCGAAGATCGTGAACCTTCTGGAGAGCAGTTTCCAGTTCTGGAGGACTTTTCTTTACATGTGCTGTGAGTATCGATAGGCAGTATCTGGAGAAAAAAAACAGTAAATCAAAAAGTGAGAAGGCAGAAGCACTGCTTATTCCCATTTTACCACAGCTTGTGCAAGTTCTGGTTGACATTTTAGTAAAAAAAAACCCAACAAACAAACAACAAAACAAACCAAAACTACTCAGGTATTTCAACCTTTTCTAAAAGACAGGAAAAATGCAAAAAGAATAGAATATACCAGAAAGATTTTTCTACTCAGCATGTCTCCCTAAACATGTTACAAGACTGGAGGTGTATTTTGAGTAGAATGAGCTTAGTTCCTGTGCCAGCCAGTGTAAGAGAGAGATGAAACCTCTCTCTGAAAGCTGGACACAGTTTTCCAAACCACATCTGGCATGAAAACGGTCTTTTATAAAAGGAAAGCTTTCTCGGATGTCATTTCCACTCTCATACATTTCACATGTACTGTTTCAAAATAGCTTTCTCAGCTAAGGAGATGGTTTGGTTTTGGAAACCACTTGCTGAAAAGAGTCTAAATTTTCAGGGTTCAGCAGCAACCCACCATCTGTTGCTCCTCTATCCAGTGTTTCACATATAAACTGCCAATGGTGTAACACTGCTTCACTAACCACTGTTATTAGCCTATTTTCCCACCCTTCATCCTTGTCTGGTGTTGATTCATCCAAGGAGGATGGTTACCAAAAAGTTAATCATTCAGAAATACGCAGCTGAAGGTTTACAAAAGTAGACCAGTTTCAAATGAAACAGCTGAGATCCTCTGAAAGGCCAGCTGCTCCAAAAATCCAGCATCTCCCTGAGATGACAATCTTGCTCATATGTCTCTGTCCCCTGTGCCACACAGACCTAATTGCAGGGACAGTTAATACACTGTATTTCTTAAACCCATGTAACCATTCCGCACCTATTATGTCAATTCTGCTAGGAAAAAGTTGTTTTGTGTGGAATTATTAGATGTGGTTTTCAGGACAGCATCCTCAGCAGGTGGAAGGTATGGCTACAGAAGCTTTGTGGTTCGCCTCAGAGAAACTGAAGGAAAATAACAGATGGTAAGGGCAGCTTCACTTTCCACGAATGACTCTCTAGAGATCTTTCTAATGGTTCCTTCACCTATAATAAGAAAATACTCACTTCTGAGGGTCAATGTGTTCCATGGCAGCTCTCATCACATCACATACGAGGTTTACTTTTTTCTGATCAGGACACTGACGTGGTTGAGCACTACTGTCACCATTCAGAGATGGGTACATAGTCTTCGTGAAATCTTCCTCTCTAAATAAAAACAAATACCATGAATACCAGCATGGTCCATCACAGAGCTCAGCACAAAGACAGTAACATTAAGAAATACACAGAAAATAACTACTTGACATAATAGTTCATACATCAGTCAGTTCTGACACACACAACCTGCCACACTACCAGAAACATCTCTCATCCATCCCAACTGATTGTCAGCCATGAGAGGCACTGAAAGACAACTGGTCAAAACTACTTAGTTTTGCAAAAAAAGTCAGAAGGCAAGATTCTCAGATACAGCTGACTTCTACTAAATCTACTATGGAGGTGTTGAGCACAGAGTATTTCTGAAAATTAATCCATTTGCTTTTACTTCTAGCAAAGATTTAAGGTCAGGTCAAATATGAAACCAAAACAGAGCAGCTAAACGATAGCTCCAGCTCCTGAACAATTATTTAGTTGATCTACCTTGAGAAGTCCTGAAGCTATCAATGGCCTAAAGCCTCTTTTCACTCAGCCTTTGACAAGGAAGTCAGGGGATCTGATTCAGGAATCTAGGCAAGAAGCCTGGCCTCAGGCTTCGGATATGCAGTGCTGTCTTGCTCCTCTCATGAGGGAACAGAACTTTGTTCACATTTACCCTCATACAGCAAACCAGAAGACCAGTTAAAGCAGTCAGATGATGTACTAATCCCTTGCTGGAAAAATCTAACGACTGCCTGCCAACTGGAATTCCCAACAAGACACACTGACTGCCTCTGAAATGATTGAGCATACTTGAGTCTTGATGAACCAACATGCTGGACATATGACTGACTTGAACCCTGACTGAAGAGGTGCCAATATTTTAACAAAATAAGGTACCACCACTGATTACATGCACGCTTCCATTTGCAGAATTATACTCACTTCAGTTCTGTGAAAAACAAGTTGATGTAGTTCACAGAATCTATTTGCCTGATAAAGGTTTCTGCATTTTCCAGAAATACCTGAAATTAACAAGAGCGTTATTACTAGTATTCTGAACAAGTACATTAAGTACAAGAACAAATCCAAACAACTTCTCTGAATGTACAAGATGAAGGAAATCTGGTCTGCCTGCATGAGGATGCATCAGTGTAGAGCAGTGATCTCTGCTCAAAGCAGAACTGACAGCACCACCTGGTCTTTTGAGCCCACTGTTCAACATCAACAGATTCCAGGCTGGATGGATATGGAAAATAATACAACAGAACTGGGTACACTTACCTTGGGATTGTGGTCATACAGAAGATTGAGGTTGATTCGCAGCTTTCTCATGCACTGAAATGCTTCCCTGAACATCAGCCTGGAGGAGTAAGTGAAGTGGAATAGTTTAGGTAGTGGATAGGTGCAATATCTGAAATAAAGGCAACTGACTAGACACAAGCACAGACCCCCGGGAAGGGAACAGCATGGGCAATGAGCTGTGTAGATTGCCTTCCAGAAAAAACGTGCAAGGTCAGTCCTTTTCATTGCCAGCCTCTGCAGTGGGACAGACCAGCATGCTAGCTTGAGGAAGCAGTACAGGCCTTGCATTACCTTTTTCCCCTCTCTTAAACCAGAGAACCACATTTTAATCTAGTTGAGCAACCTCTGTTTCAGAAAACTGCGATGTAAATCAATTAAACTGACAAACATGAAAAGCTTAACCATGAAGTGATTGAGATGTCTGGACAATGGGGAAGATGAAGGTTTCTCCCACCTGCACAGTCTCAGCACACACGCAAGTCCTTCAGTGGTGAAGTGAAAGACATCTGGGACTGCTAAAAGCTGGACTTCTAGCTGGTAGCCCCAGAAACACTTTCATTCCCACTAAGTCAATTCCTTTAAGTTTAGCTCCCTTCTCCAGCACAACAAAACCAGGCCAGCCAACCTCTAACAGCACAGACTCGAGGAGGGAAGAGGAGAATAAGCCAGGGCCATTTACCTGTCTAGCCACTTCCGAATCTGGGCAAGAACCAGAGCTCGGTGGTGAACAGTCTCCAGATTTCCTCTCGGCATCTATAACAAGATCCACACAATTACTTATTTGTAATTACTCTGCCTACATTGAAGGCAAAGTGAAGACTGGCCAATTTTCTAGACCTGTCTGCTGCTTGAAGGTTCATGACCCCACTTTGGTTTTGTTTTTTTTTTTTTCACTTCAAAAGGACATACAATTTCAATTACTCTGGAAAAATATCTGAAAATTCTCTCAGCTCAGAAACATCCCTTCCTTCAGAGGCTGGACTCTACTCAATGAGCCAATACTGAGAGCAACCTGACCAAGCTTTCACGTTAGCCCTGCTTCGAGGAGGATATTGGGCTACACACCTCCAGAGGTGCCTTTCAAATTACATCCTTCTCCATTCTGTGAACCTCTGCTGGTTCTGAAGAGTGAGCTCAGCATTTTAGATAAACTGAGTGCCCAGGCTACTAGAGGGATGCTAGCAAATTCAAGTAGTTAGAGGTGAGCCTGAGACTCACTGAAGGGCCACAGTACGTAGTACTATGCTGCTGCAGCCATTAGGAGTCTGAATAGCCCTTCCCAGCTCTGTGCACGCCTGTACTGAACCCAACTCCCACAGGCATGCTCAAAACTCCTCTGTAGCCTGCCAGGCAGCTGGAGATTTGCTCCAGCAGTGTAGGGCAGCAGCTTTGTAGCACTGCACACGCTGTTTGCAGACAGGCCAGCTGCTCACCATGATGGTCCCCATACCCCCCAACCCCGACAGCAGACACAGGCAGAGTACTGACCTGCAGCACAACCTTTGTGTCCTGGGGCACAACTGTGATGATACGTGAACCTCGCTCCACCTTGCGCAGGGTCTCGCTGTTGGGCACGGCAGCACTGCTCAGGCCAGCCTGAAGGGCTGAAGAGAGCATATTTATCCATACTGAACCAACTGAGTAAAGGATACACCAGTGATCTTCCACAGTTCCAGACAGAAAGAGGACCTCTTAGTGCTAAGCACTGATGTAAGAAACAGGTCATCTACATAACAAAATCACAAAGATAAACAGACCACGTGAGCACCGAAAGATGTAAAAGACCAAGAAGTTGTCACCCCGCCCTTTCCAGGATCCTCACACCTCTCACAGCTGGACACTGCTAGAATCTCTTTCTACTGGGATCCCTTCTCTACCACACAAACAGCACACAGACCTTCCTTTTTTCGGATGTGGACAGGAGGGAGAGACTGCAAGGCTAAGCTGTTGAAAACAGCGAAGGAACAGCAACGACAGGACAAATCCTGCTCCCTGGGAGGAGCATGTGATATATAAAGTCAGCTGACTCTGCTTGAGATCAGCTCTTTCTCTTGTTTCTTGAGAAACTGCTTTGAGTGACCACATACAGCAGGTATGGACGTGAAAAATGAGGACAACTTGTGGTTCCAAGACAACGGCCACGAGCTGTCAGCATCAGGCAGCCAGAGCTGGTGTTTACCTTTCACTGATATGTTCTTCAAGCAGAAGCACTGACAGGTGTGGGAGTTTGTTGTCACCAACAAAAACTCATTGTATGTTGCAAATGAGGTGATGTTGGAAGCGACCTGCAGAAAAAATGATGTGGTTTATTGTACAGAGCAGAACAGCAAGGCTGCAAGGGATGCAATGAGGGACAAAAACTTTGGTACCTCAATATCATTAACAAAAATACGGCAGCGATCTGTGAGGCCCAAGATCACCTCCTGTAAATAAAAAAAGATGACAAGCATAAGCTCTCGGTGTCACAACCTCCAGTGTTTCACAACACTGACTAGTACTGGATTGAAGTGCCTTACAATTAGGTACTGAGCACCTCATGTGAATTATTTAAAGAAGCTGGACAGGAAGTCATGCAACCTCTATAATAGGAGGGCTTACTAAAGTGGCTTTAAACACTTTTGGTTAGAAAAACCAAAGGTCTACTTTGTAACAGAGGCCGAACAATAGTAAAATAGAAGCAGAAACCATGCCAAATAATTTCATTTTTCATTCAGCAGTATTTGGTCCAAAATACCAGAGGAAAAGCACTAGTACAGAGCAGAGCAAAGCAACTCCATGTAGCATTCACCTGGATGCATGCTGAAGAAAACACACCCGGAAACTACCAGCAGAACAGGCAGTCATTACTTAAGGTGTTGTAACTATCAATAAACTGTCAGCAAAAGGAGAAGATCTGCAGCAACTCCATGCGGCCACATTTGCTAACAGGGTAAGTTCAGACAAAACAGAGCAAAATGCTGCTTTCAAAAAAGCAGGGCAGTGACTGCTGGAAATTTTAAATCTGACATTTTTCGCTCTTTGATGGCATTATGCACTGCATTCACAGAATGGGAGATTGGGTGTTAACTGTAAGTCAGGAGAAATGCTCTAGAAAACAAAGGTAAGCTCTCAGCTCTGCATAGGGCCTTATGAAGAATGCAGTTAAGAAATAGCAGTGGACCCTGGGCAGAGGATTGTGGTACACATATGACACAAAGAATAAATAAGTAAGGAGTTTAATCTGCTCACAGCCTTACTTACTTCACCATTGATCCTTGTGATAGAAGTCTGCACGCAAGTGTAGGGGAACTGAACAGCAGAACCACTGCTAGTCCGCCAGGGCTCAAGGACTGGAGTAGAAACCTCTGAAGAACAAAGAAGATCACACTGTTTTCCAGACAATCAAAGATTCAGACATTACAACCACAACATGTATCTCAGGAAAACTGGAGCTGGCAATAAGCTACACTATCCCACAGACAGGAGGAATGCCCAGGACACAGCAGGTAAGGAGGTGATAACTTCTAGGGGCTCAGCTGCACCTTTACTCCACTGTGGAACAAACAATAGAGAAGTACCAAGGATGCAGCAGTCAATCAGCACTTCTGAAATCACTAAGCCAGTTATTCCTTTTCAAATCATAAAATCTGAACTATCGTTTTCAACAACATTAACTGCTCTCTGACACAAATCACTGAGTTTGGCCCATTTCTGGCAGCAGAGGGAGCATAAGAAGCAGAAGCAGCTACCAGCAAGAGTCACCCATGTCCCTGAAAGTCAAATCACCTCATTAAACACTTTGAGAAATCTGTCATAACTACACCCCAGACCAGGTACTCCAATACATGATAGCTTACCCCAGAGGTATTTCAGAATCTGTCTATTAGCCAGCTGCAGAGCTACAGTTTTGGTCACTGGGCTGCAGCACAGGCTGATCACTTCTCCGTCTACAGGCAGAGACAACCTGGAGCAAGACAGAGAACATCAGCCACAGGAGACACATTTAACACCAACATCCTGCACTTCTTGTGGCCAGGTGGAAGGATGCACATCTCCAGAATGGGCAGATACCTTGTCTGTGTTAAGGATCTTCTGCAATCATTTCACACCTGTCAGCTGACACTGGCAGCACAGAGCACCAGCAGCTCCAGCCAACAGGCATCAGCCTAACTTAGCCAGTCTGCATACTTACAGCACTCTGCAGAGCCCACGCTTCTTTTGTTCTAGTCTTTTGTTCATATGCAAATCAGCCTGTCTTTGCCATGTGAGTGCTGCAGAAAGCAACTCTCAAGATCTCTTTAGAAAGGGATCTTGTACCGTAAGTGGCTCCCTCTTGTGATCGGTTTTCAGTTCAGCTGACCCCACAACGCCCAGCAGGTGAGGAGGAAGACAGGAATAACAAGGGCTACCAGGCTCCTCCTGGACCTTGATAATGGTGGGCAAAGGGTAGAATGGAGGAGTTCAGTCCCCTGAGTGCCTGGAATTCAGACAAAGGGACAGAGCTACCTGGCACTGACACAGGCACACTAGTGTATACCTTCTTGTCAGGCTGGGTGCAGGCATTAGGACTACAGGAAAGTGCTTCTTGAGCTCTTTGGTTCTCCTACAGGAAGAGAGCCAAATTCCCCAGCCCACACCCTCCAGGCTGTGCATCTACTGAAAGACTTAATTCCATCTAGGCCCTGCCCACAGGCACTCTCAGACTTCACCCGTGATCGACAGATCTCTACTACCATAAATTCAGGTGTTCTTCTTCAGCTCCAGCCTCAGAAGGCCCTGCAGTCAGATGGTGAAGAACAGACTGAGCAGCATGCTGACCCTGACCAACCACCAGGAAACTGTCATCTGGCAGCCAGGTGAGAAATCGGAGCCCCAGACGATTCATCACTTCGTTGTTGTTGCTGCCCACATCAAGTCTGTCACAAAACAAGAGAGACTGAGAAGCAAACAGAACCTGATTTCAGTAGGCCACCTCACTGGAGAGGTGAAGGCCTTCCTAGGCACAGCCTGGCTGTTCAGACACACAGCATGGCTAGAAGTGCTCCAGTGCAAAAACACAAAGCCATGCAAAGCATGAATCTTGTCACAGACTGGGCTAGAGATGAAGGACGAGACCAAAGGAGCCCCATTTGTTCTCCCTAGGCAATACTACTCCCATGCCAACTGTGTATGGGAAGCAACATATAGCAGGGTGGGTTTTCTCCCTTGTCATTGTCCCTGCCATGCAAGGAGCTGTGTTTCTCAGCGTGTTGTGATCAAGGACTGGGCACTGCAGAGTCATTCCTTTGGCTCCAGAAGCAGGAACACAAAGTGCAGCACCATAACAGCAAGAGCAACAGGCATGGGAAAGGCATGGCATACTTCAGTGCTCTCACTGACACAGTCATCATTCCCACTAGATCACGCTCTCAGCCAATGGTATTTCTCAAGATAAATTGTCCACTGTGTTGATCAACCCTTAGTACTAGTTGCAGCCACAGCATCAGCACAATGAAATCATGTTATCTGACAACTTCTTCAAAACCTTGAGACAAGTGGTCAGAACCATGACCTCTAAAACATCTAACCAGGCATTACCCTCTTCTCCCTAGTGCAGCTGTACTAGTTCTATATTACCTGTAGGTTTTATCCAGGTATGGTGTTTCCACAGCTGCTTTAAATCCGTTTCCACCCACAGCTCCAAACCTGACAGTGGGGTCATTCACTGTGCTCTGTCCTAGCAAACACAGAACAAACCAGAGTTTAGAGATCCAGCCAACAGAACTCCTTCCTCTTCATTCTCATCAAAAAGTAGATGCTACAGAAAGCTACTATGAAAGTCATTCCTACACGTACAGCCAACACCTAGACCTCAGTAATACCTACCCCAAGTGTCCCGGGTTAAGAGACCCAGGACTAATTTTTCTTCTGACGCTGGGAAAATTGCACTTTCAGAAGACTCTAGTGTCTGAATTCATGAAAATACTTACGGCCAGCCAGGCTCTGTGGGATCCAAGGTCTCAGCGCTTTCGAGCCTTGCCAGGTGCAGGGATGATGAGGAGCAAGGCCTGGGCATTTGACCCAAGCTGGCCAACAGGATTATTTCATAACACGAACGTCACATTCAATATATAAATTAGAAAAGTTTGCTGTGTAGCGGGCTCTCCCTTGATGGCAGTGGTCCAGACAACTCCTTGCCTGGTGCCAGACCCCTGAGGGGTCCCTGTCCCTTCCCTTCCCCCAAAGCTGTTGTACTCGCAGGGTCCAACATTTGCTGTCCCTGCTGGGAGGGCACAGCTTCCTGCTGAGTGAATGGGCTGAGTATAACTCTTGTGTATCTTATATCAGTGTTGGGATTAATACTTGTTCTTTGGTATTCTTGTTAGTTATTTAATCTTATTCTATTAAATCTATTCACGTTTCAACCCTTGTGTTTCTTTGCGCTCCCCAATTTTCCTCTCCTGGGTGGGGAGGGGTCATCAGGTGACAGAGTAATTGTCTGCATGACAGTAAATTGTTATGGGCTTTCTCAAACCGTAACACCGAGGAACACAGTTACTTTGTAATGTCACAGTACAAAACCCAGAGACAGCAGCAACAGCCTCCGGTCTCACAGCACACTGATTATTACACTGCACACAGGACTGCTTTGGGAAGTGCTGGGTGCCTCAGGTAGACCCTTGGTAGCTGTTTCCAGACACTTCCAGTGCCAATCAGCAATATGCCATCACAACAGATTACACAAGACACCACTTGCTGCACTATATTCGAGCCAAAGCTAGTCATGGGGATACTATCAGGATAAGCACACAGTCCAGTGCTCAACGCTGCCTTCTCACAAAGCTCATGCACCATAACAATGCTTCTGTGCCACCCAGACTACTGGACCAGCTTAAGTCCGCAGCTGAATCAGATATATCTCGCTCCTGACTACTAAAGGCTTGAGTGACCACCACCCTACTAGTCTTCTGGAGTACTGCTCTCAGGTAAAGGTTGTTTCATTTAACAAGGCAGTGCAACATGCTCTCACCGTATCTGTAGATGGAGATCTTGTTATCAGCATCCAGGACAGCCATGTCTCCACTATGTTTGGGATCTGTGTGAAATGCAACCTGATTAACCGCCTGTTGGAGCTGGAGCTCATAGGTACACAGGGGTGGAGGCACCACGGCATGCTGGAATGCTGTGACAAGCACTTTATCTGTAGAAGAAAAGCAGAAAAAAACCCCAAGCTGTAACCCAGTCCAAACCTTAGTGAGTCTCTTGTCAGGTTCTTCACAGAAAGTAGGAAGAACATTACAGAAAAATACCGTTGTTGCACCCTTAAGCAGCTAACTCCATTGAAACACCTCTGAAGCATCCATTAATTGCACGGTCCCACTCACTAACAGCTTTGTAGAAACAGCAGTTAACAGAAGGACTACCTCATCCCACCCAGCCTGCATCCAAAAAGCTATGCCACCTCTTCTGACCCAAGAGCTGCAAAGCAGTCCCACTGCTTACCTCCATCTATGACAGCCACGTTTGCCAAATGCTGGGTAGTTTCCCCCATCCCATGGTCTGTGGTCCAATGCCAGTCATAGGAGAGGTAATGCCAGCCCTGGCAGAGTACATGCAGTCTGTATGGGTTCTCTCGGTCCCATAGCAGCGAAACCAACTGATTTTCCTTCAAGTTACCAAAATGTAGACTTTGCTTCAGATACCAGTGATAGTTCCCTGTGGTCCATAGCTGAACTATAGAAAAAGAAATGGTTACTACAGACTACTACTTAAGACCTATCTCAAACCCTCCCTATCATCTTCTATGGGTGGGTTAAATGCAATGAAAACAATAGTCCTAGCCTTCAGCCTGTGTGCTGTCACACAACACCCAGCACAAGAAAACAACAGATTTCATGCAAAAGAGTAAATTCTAGAATTCTTTGAGCTCCCCTTGTGAGAAGGAACCCATGTTTTAGAAAGGACTCACACCTTTAGCATTCTGTTAATATCACTTGCTGTTATGATAGTCTGGAAGCTGCTTTGAGCTCAGGCTGAACTACCAGTTCTAACATGCAGAGGGGTCTCAAAACTGTGGGCAGACCTCCCCAGTGTCTCCTGACTTGCAGAGGAATATCCATTGCTAGCCACATTTGCAGGATAGTGCAAGAGCCAGAGCCTCACACAGTGCTCTCACCATAGCTGTTTGGGTTGGAGTTTTCCACTTTCACGTCCTCCAGCCATATAGCCAGGATTGTAGAATCTGCATTCCAAAGCAGTTCATTAACCTGCAGAAACAAACATGACTCTTACTGATATTCTTGCTTCTGTGTAGGGTGGGCACACTCCCAACTGGTTTGTAAGACCATCAGTTGCTCCGTATTTTCAGCAACGTATGGTGCATGGGTTAATACACCAACATAGCCCTTGTGTATTGGAAAGTTCCCAACAGCTGAAGCAAAACATCCTGAAGCAGAACCCGTCACATTGGTAGCACACAGCTGACCATAACCACAAACATGACAGCAGTGTTGTCCTTGCTTTCCTTGGCTCTTAGAAAGCATCTGCCAAAAGACCTCAGCATCCAAAGGCAGAAGTTGAAGTAACACCCTAAGTAGCTTCTCAATTCTCTCATTTGAGGTAACACGTGTATTTCACCTCATTCTTGCAACAACTGACATCCTGAACAGGGTTTTTAAAGCATGTGCCTGGGAGAAAATGTACAGGGGCCTGAAGCACCCCAGGGCTACAATCTCCTGTACTACGGGCCTGTTGGGGCCATTGCATCTCCTCCACAAGCTTCTTCATTGTCCTCTTTTAGGTCACTTTTTCTACTAGGACCAGCACTAAGTGTTAAGTTAAAAACTTCCTCCTAGAATCTGGAACAGATGTAGCCCTTCTTTCCATTACACTCTAACCAAAGAAGCCCAACCACAGCACTTACTTTGACCTGTCCTTTCTGGAATGGAAGGGTGAACTCCCCATGAAGAAGTCCATTCTTCTCCAAGAAAACCACATCATGTCTGTTGGGCTTTTCTTGTGTGGATGCTATCAGGTTTCCAGAGGGCCTTAAAAAAAATGGAGCCAAACGAAAAGTGGTTGCTCACATGATCACTAGATAACCTTTCAAACACCAGTCATCCTGCACTTTCTCAAGAGACATGAAGAAAAGGGCAGCAGAGGATGTGTTTCC
The DNA here is from genome assembly GCA_013400375.1 of Thinocorus orbignyianus. NCBI lineage: Eukaryota > Metazoa > Chordata > Aves > Ciconiiformes > Thinocoridae > Thinocorus > Thinocorus orbignyianus. The sequence goes on from VXBW01006024.1 coordinate 99,984, forward strand.
CTTAGCCCCACTCAGACAAAGTCATAGGTCCATACAGATATTTTCCAGGGCTGGTGACATCCTCAGGTGAGCAAGTATATGTCAGCACTGGAAAAGGGACTTGCCATATTACTATTTATACACTTGAGTCCAAAAACACTTGACATTGAGTCCAGATAGAGAATCTATCCCCCTTCTTCCCACAGGTTAGGCAAGTATTAGGCTTTCCAGGGTTTAAAGGGCTACTCATGTTGGATCAGAATAAAGTTTTCTTTGAGATTTGGGAAAATAAACAAACACAGGAGAAATTTAATTGATGCTGATCAAAGACTATGACCAGGGAATAAAAAAGAACACTCCACTAACAGCATGCAGACTACTTTGCTACTCACTTCCAAGACAGTGCTTGCTCTAATCCTGAGACAGGCTCACTTGTTGACTGCAGCACAAGCTCTCTGTTCCATACTCGGACCTTTCGAGCACCTACAGGTTGAGAGAGCAATGAGAGAGAGGTGTAAGAAAGCACTGGAATGAGACTTTTCTAACTTTGTATAAGCAGGAGAGCGAGTTTTGATGCACATGAAGGAGAATGAGATTTCTGTTGTGCACCTTAAGGGCAAAGAACTTATTCTGCCTCAGGTAGTTTTCCCATAGTAACTGAATGACTCTAAAGGAACTGAGTAGGAATTTCAGTCTGATGCAGCTCAGTCATAGCCATTTCCTTTTCCAACTTTCAACACAGAAATTAAAATCTCCCTCCAAATGCAAGATCCTCCCTAATATGAAGTACTGAAGGTAAAAACTCAAGACTAGTGGAAAAGCAATGTAGTTTAGTGAAGGTCAATATGTTGACCAATACATTTAAAATGCTCAGTAATATTTATCAGTGAAGACATCAATTACAGTCTTACAAGAAACACACGTGCTCATCACCTCTTTGGCTTCAGGGGCAAAATCTAGGGAAAAGTATTACCAATATTTAAACAAACGCATGCAAGGACGAACTGCTAGTGTGAGGGACAGTGCATATGGTAACCCAAACAGATTCATCCATTTGGTACTGGGAGCCCATCAGATATTGCTTAAAATCTTGAGCAGGGATTTCATACTGGTGAAAGAAGTAGTTCAGATAGTAAGTACTCAGTAGGAACCACTATGGGCCTCTCACTGAGCTGAAAACCAAACTGCAAAGAAAGTGCTCAAAAGATTGCGTCTATAAAATGTCTCTAAGAAAAACAGGTAACACCAAAACAGATAAAACAGCAATTCGCTAGCTCAACTTTAACCTGGCTTTGAGTGGCCAAGAGACCCCAAACAGTACCCAGTCCTTGCCTTGCCTAGTTTCTGCTTAAGAAGCCTCCTTGGCATTTGAAAGAAGTTTGGTCTCATACCTGTTTCTGGACAGACAGCACCCACTGCAACATACTGCCCATCTCCTCTCCATGTCACCCGAGGCCTGCCATCATCCCAGACTGAAGTAGGTGACACTTCCTGAAGTGACACAAAAGAAAGTGGCATCAAAGCTTGGGAAGGCAACTGCTGTTTCTACCTAAACAGACTGCATTGCTAAGCCAGCTCTTTCAAGACCCTTGACATGAAATCAATCCATTAAGGAACCTTAATGCTCCAAATTTAATTACTCAGAATTGTACTTTAGAAAATAATAGAGTTAAAACTGCCTGTAAATTCAACCTACTCCCCCTGGAAGCATACATGACTATTCACATGATCACATGCCATCCTTCCCCTCCACCAGGGTCTCTGCTTACAGACCAGCGGTGCATAAGCTAGACACAAGGGTGAATCAGGGTTTGCTCCTAACTGATGCCTGCAGTCACAACCCCTTGAAGGAGAACAGTCAGAAAAGCGCACTATCCAGGCAGTCTTTATGGCAGGCAGAAGCTGGGACAAGAAGTTCTGCTCTTTGAGGATGAATCAGGGACTTTGCAGAACACAGGGGACCAAAAAAAAAAAAATCTCAACAGAATACACATGCAGAGGTTCCAAGATTTAACTTTGTCAAACCAAGCGTATTTCCCCAGATACAGCCAAGCCTCATGCTGTCCCTCCTAACAGGAGCTGGAACAGGCCACATTTCACGTCTCTGCTCTCTAGAGCCTGCCAGGTTTCAGCAGGAGTTTTAATTTTGAAACTTTACCACAAGAAGAAAAATTCAACAGTGGAGTATTTTTAGCCACCTGACTTTTCATCAAACGAAAAGCAGAGAAAACAAGACCCAAACAAGGATGTGCCAGACAAAGGAACAAGGAGCTAAGATACACAGGCACATGGAGCTGCCTCACATGACTGATGATACCTAGTAGCCCAAATCCTTCTACTCTGCCTTCTGGGAGCTCAAACTACTGTTGTTTCTGCTTCTTTCAGCCAAACTTCATGCTATGCCCCATGGTCATATGAACACTTCAGTATATGGCACATTCAGCCTAATCTGTCATGATGATTTAAGGGTGGCTTTACCTCTGTGAGCACTAGAGCTTGCAAATCTTGCTTTGACCTATGTATAAACAGTCTTAAGTACTCCCAGCTGCTATCTTAAATTAGGACGATAAAAAAGCTGGATTTCAGGTAACAAGAGGAACCAACAGAAGCCTACGAAGACCAGAAAGACAGTGTCAAATCGGCACCACAAGAATAACAAAAACTCTTTGTACATGTTTTCCCAGAGACAGCACGGGCCCAACATAAGAAAACCAGTGTAATACCGTCTGTTTGCGATGTGCTGCCTGTTTTCCCTCTGATCCATGGAACTGTGTCTCCTTTTTACCCCAGCCAAGAGCAACAAACTTTCCTGAAGAAGAAGCAATCATTGTAGTAGAAGACTTACAGTGCTATTCTGCACAGCATGGTAAACACAACCACAGGTCCAAGCCACCCACATCTTCCATCCAAGTATAATTCTAAAAACCTGCAGGAAATTTACATACCCCAGAAAGTCCCCTAGTACAGGGAATTTACTTGGATTTATGCTGACAAATGAAATATTGATGTTCTCCTTCAGCTGCATTATAGTCTAAAGTGACTCCTGGGACCCAGTAAGTGCTCAGCTCCATTTCTTTACTCTCTACATGCTTATAACACACCAATGATCTCCATTGAACAACCACATTTCAGTGCTCCTCTTACCTTCCCCAAACTCATCCTGGTGGATTTGCTTCTCAGTAATTGGTTCAAAATCCCTTGTCATCATGATGAGTGTTTGCTGACCTGCAGGGTGGACATTAAATACAATATTGGTAACTGTTTCTCCAACAAAGAAAAACCCAGTGTTCTACCATGTTGTTGTACTGTTCTGCTGTGGACTTGACCATAGAAATATCTGTAATGGTAGTATGATACTAAAGAGAACACATCCTTCAAAGCAGAAAATCTCCAGCTGTAATAGAAAAACACTTTCAAGTCTGTCTTCAAAAACATACTTCCTGGACTACCTAACCTCAAAAAGTTCTTTCCACCTTCAAAGAAAAGTCCTTCAAAATAAGTACTTGGTACTCATAAATCTTTTCTTTTGAAACATGAAGGAAAAGAAGGTGATTTGGAGCAGCTGGCACGGATTCATGAAAGGTTTACCCTTCATACCTGACCATCCTGATAGCCTCCTACGATGAGATGACTTACTTGTGGATACGGGGAGATCAGTGGATGTAATTTATCTTGATTCTAGTAAGGTCTCTCACACTGTCTCCCATAACATTGCCACAAACTCATGATGGATGGGACAGACAAAAAGGACAGTGAACTGGACTGAAAACCAGCTGAACTGCCAACCTCAAAAGGTTGTTATCAGTGGCAAAAGGTCCAGTTTGACATCAGTCAGAAGTGGCGTGTCCCTGGACACTTGGGCAAATGTTTAATATCTTCACTAACGACATGGAGGATGGGGCCCTCCACAACTTTTAGATGACAAAGAACTGGGAGGAGTAGCAGGAACACCAGAAGGTTGTGCTGCTGTCTGTCCACAGGGACTTTGTCACGTAGGTGAGATAGTCTGTCAGGAACATCATAAAGCTCAACAACAGAAAAAAAACATGTTCTGCTCCTGGAAAATAATAATCTCAGGACTAGGGTAGACTGGGAGTCAAGTGACTGGAGAGAAGCTTGGCAAAAAAAAATGATCCATGTATCCTGGATGACACCACGTTGAACACAAGCAATATGCCCCTGCTGCACAGGCCACCAACAGCATTCCAGCTGCGTTAGAGGTGTTGCCAGCAGGCTGAGGGAGATGGTCCATCTCCTTTGCTCAGTGCTGGTGACACGTGTGTAAAGTACTGGTGAGATACGTGAGGAGTACTGGCTCCAGTTTTGGGTTCACCAGTAGAAGACAGACAAGGACATACTGATATGAGTCCAGCAAAGAGCCACACAGGTGATTAAGGGCTTGGAGAATCTGTCACATGGGGGGAGGTTGAGGAAGTCAGACTGCTCTGGAGAGAAGGCTCAGGAGGAATCTCACCAGTGTGTATAAATATCTTATGTGGGAGGTGGGGTACAGCAAAGAAGACAGACTGTTAGTGGTGCTAAGTGACAGCACAAGAAGGAATAGGCACAAACTGAAATACAGCAAATTCCATTAAAAGATAAGAAAACAATTTTTTACTGTGAGGGTGGTCACAGACTGGAGCAGGGAGCCCTCAGAGGTTGTGGGGTCTCCACCCTTGGAGATTTTAAAAATCTGAATGGACATGATTCTCAGCAATTTGCTTCAGACAACCTGCTTTGAGCAAGGGGATTAGAAAAGATGATCTCCAAAGTTCCCTTTCAACCTCAAGCATTCTGTGACTGTTTTGCTTAAGGTTTATTTTATTTTCTAGCTGCGACATCTGCAGCTATATCGAGCCTGTGACACATATATTTCCTACCAAAGGGCAAGAAGCAGTGTTTTGTTACTAAGAAATCAAATGGGGATATAAAGCAGGAGGCAAGATTAATATACTTCCTTGGAAGATCTGAAAAACTAACTACTGTTCTATAAAACCCAGCTTTTTGGGACTGAACGGCTTATCCTTGGATCACCAAAGTACCTCACTGATCATGAAAGGAAATCTCATATATAGGATCAGGTGGGCTTTTTTTCTCTCTTTAAGTCTTAGTCCCAGTTTCATAACTTTGTACTTTGCTGCTTCTGTCTTTGCAGTTTGTACATAGTGAGTTTCTCTCCTAAAAGTAGAAACCTTACAGGCTGCTGTTGATACCTGTTACAAGTAAAACAAGCTCTTGGTCAGGACTCCAGCTCATGGTACTCAGACCGCTGTCTACACTTCCAACACATTCCACCTGCAAGAACAAAAGAAAATCACAAAAGTGCAGGAACAGCACGATAGCACCATCCTAGAACAAAAGCAATCAGTCACCAGAGCAGGGAAATCCTCTCCTACTTAGAACTGTCTTAAGTCTTATTTTCCCCTTTGTGTTGAATGAAACAAAATATTTGGGTTTGTTTCTGTCAGCAACAGAACATTGCTAACTAAAGACAGTTCTAGAATGTTTGAGAGCCTAAATATCTAGAGTTTAGCATTTTCTGCCATATGCTGCTGTGACAGGCAAGCCACAATTTCAACTTTGGTTCTTTTATGGAATATACGTTCTGTCCTGATCAAGGTTCCCACAAAAATCAATTCACCTGCCCAGACAAGGGAGACTAACCACAGCTCAATAATAAATACACAACTACCCCCTGAAGAAATTGAAAATGCCATCCTTTTCTTTGAAATCCCTTGGTATTTCTGTGTCTTTCCTGCCAAGTTACCTGCTTCGTGCTGAGATTGCACAGTAGGATGTCTCCAGCTGCTGTAGCAACACACACACACTCCTGCTCTGGAAGATCTTCAACACCCACGATGCAACCACTTCCATCCTCGGGCATGAAACCTTCCGCAGTCAATAACACTTCTCTCGTCACCTTGACAGAGAAAGGCCAAGGACTTATTAGCTGCACATCATTTCACTGGGATTTTTTCAGAAACAACGCAGTAACTTCCACGGTTCCATTTCATCCTACTGCAATAGCACAAAGTGTTACACAGCAAAAGTCAGTATGTGAATAGGACTAGAAAGCAGCCAATACGCAAGTAATAATTGTCTCTTATTCATAGGAAATTGTGAGGGCCCTCTCATGTGAAGAGTGCTAGGCAATGAGGAAACTCACATAAGAGAGTAAACAATAAACAGCGATATTACATCTTCCAATTTGTCTTACTAGTCTTCTTTCAATCCCCTTATCATACTTGTCCATATAGTATCAACATTAAGAGAATGGGTATCTGCTTAAAGCATCCCAATACTTTTAAGAACTTGTTCAGACTTTACAGACATGGTATTAAAAAAAAAATAAATAAAAATTCAAAGGGAAACCATTCAGATGTGCACTTAAGTACAGCAAAACAATGAAGTTTTAGCGAAGAAACTTTCTCTCTAACTTAGTTGCATGAAGGATTTACACATCTGGCTGTCAAGAGTTAAAAACCCACACTAACAGACACTCAAAATATACCTCCCATAAAACCTGGAAAAGAAACCTGTCGCATGTAGCAACTTCAGACAGACTTCAGGGTGTTTTTTTTTATTCTAAAAACACTTTAGTTGGTAGCCTTTACAAACAGGCCACAATGGAGATCTTCAGAAAACACTCTTCTTCAAAAACGAGATCACAGGAAATCCACAAAGCTCTTCTGCCAGCTAACTTCAGAACTGAACATATTGAAGGAATTACATGCCTCGGCCACACTGTTTCCAGAGACAAACTCGCAACCCAGCTGCAACAGGAGCTCACAGCTCCATAACTTTTTTCTTTATAGATGCATCCCCCCTGCCCTGCAGAGCACTGCTCCAAAAGCTCCCTTGTGTCCTTTTCACTATCTCTTTGCCTGTTTAATTGAGTTTTGTGAGTGGTGCTTGGTACAACTGGACGTCAGATCGCGAGTAGATGACAAAAGCGACCCATATCAAACACACCCACCCTCTTGGAGGCAAGTGTAACGTTTCAAAAGAACAACCCATCACCCAGACCGCGGCCTGAGGGCCGCCTTTCCCGGCGCCGCCGAGCAGCAGCAGGCGGTGTCAGGGAGCAGCAGGAGGCTCCCAGGCCCGGCAAAGGCCGCACCCTGTCAGAGGGCAGCCACCACCCGCTACCGGAGGCCCAAACGCTTCGCTCCAGCTTTACAACCGAAGCCTGACAGACACCGACACCCTGCCCCGGGGCTGACAGGAGACTGCTGCGCCCGCCGGCAGCTCTCACCGAGTCCTCGGCGAGACCCAGTTCCACAAGGCCGTGCTGCGAGCCCACGAGGACCCTGCCGGGCTCAGCACTGATGCAGAAGCACTGAGGGATGCCGGGGACGACGGCGGCGGGACGAACCCCGCCGGTACGCAGGAGCCGCAGGTTCCTCATAACTGAGCGCTGCCCGGCTATGCTAACGGTGCCGCCATCTTGTCGGCGGCGAAGGGGGCGGCTGCGCATGCGCGGGAGGCGGAGGGAGCAGGCGCAGTCCGGAGGCGCCTGCGCAGTGAGCGGAGCGCGCGTGCGCAGAGCGCCTCGGGGGCAGCCCGGCCGTAATGGCTGCGGGCCTGGTCGGTATGAGGTGGGTTTGGTCTCTGCCGTCAGGCCCTTCCCTCCCCGGCCCCGCAGCTAAATCCTTCCCCAGGGCTCCTCGAGGAGCTCCTGTTGCCAGCAGATCCAGAGAGGTGGTTCTGCCGCTTTACTATGCCCTGCCGAGACCCCACCTGGAGCGCTCTTTGCAGGTCTGGACCCCTCAGTATAGGAAGGACACGGACCTGATAGAACGGGTCCAGAGGAGGGTCACAAAGATGATCAGGAGNGTCCCTGCGACTGTGGGGAGGTCAGACTATATGACCTTTGGAGGTCCCTTCTGGCCTCAGTGATTTAATCAGAGCCTTCCCGCTGTGGGCTGTCGCTGGGAAATGCTGTGCCCGGCAGTGTCACCAGTGCTAGGCCGAGATGACAGCATTGCCCATGGCTTAGTGTCAGGGCCATCATGCATCCCCTCTCCCAGCATCTCCTGGCCTGCTGTGGCACACGGCAAAGGGCTGGCACTTCATCCCTGTGTCAGGCTGGGACCCTCGTGGAGCGGCAGGTCTGTGGTAGGAGCGTGGCAGGCACCCCTGTGCTCTTTCTGCCCTGCCTTTGCTGTTCCTCACCCCCGCCTTCCTCTTTGTGAGTCATGCAGCATCTGCTGGGTCTGGAAGCAGTGTGGGGTTGCGGCTTGTACAACAAAACCAGTGCTTTGACTTTCCACCACAGAATCATAGAATGGTTAGAGTTGGAAGGGACCTTAAAGATCATCAAGTTCCAACCCCC
>VXBW01006024.1:119523-134527 GCA_013400375.1 Thinocorus orbignyianus
TTCAGTATAAATTAGAGAAGTTTGCTGCATCACTCCCTCTCCCCTGATGGCAGCAGTCCAGACTACTCCTTGCCCCTGTGCTGGACCCTCGAGGCCTTCCTTTCCTCTCAAAATGGTTGTGCTCACAGTGTCAAACGTTTCCTGCTGGGAGTGCACAGCTTCCTGCTGATATCACTGGCTGAGTATAATTCTTGTATATCTTATATCAGTATCATGATTAATATTGGTCCTTTAGTATTATTGTTACCTATTTAGTCTTACTTTATTAAATCTGTTTATATTTCAAAGCTCTTGTTCCCTCGTGTTCCCAGATTCCCCTTTCTGGGTGGGGAGGGGTCATTGGGTGTGATAGAATAGTTGTCTAAATGACAATAAATTGTTATGGGTTTTCTCTAAACCATAACACTTGTCTATGCATGTCACTTCAATTTAATGTTGTGCCTTGATTTCCTTTGTGGGCAATATTTCCCTAGGAAGTCCTGTCTTCCCCTGAAAGGTGAAATTGTTGAGATATTTTCTTGTCATTAACACAATCTATGCCTGAGATCACTCTTGGGATTTAAAAACTGAACTGGGAGGGCAATCCAGGCCCTTCAAGAACTCTCCTTATGTGACTGTTTTGCTTCATGGCAGGATGATATTGATGCATACAAAACCCAGAACCAGTTTCTGAACTCAGAGATTCACCAGGTTACTCGACTCTGGACAAGCGTTGCTGAGAATGAAAAGGCCCTTCTTATGAAGGTAAGGCAAAATTAGATTTTTTCCCTTGGTGACAGTTGTTACTGATTTCTTTCCAAACTCAGCACTGGAATCGATTTTGGTCCAAAACACACCAGAAATTAGTTTTCTTCCCAATGTGTTTCTTTAGGATGTTTTTTTCTTTTTTCTGTTTCGTGTTGTTTCTCAATTAGACATGATTATTTTCATTCTTCACTAAAGTAAAATGCCTGCAAAGCTCAGTCTTAAGGAGGCTGAAATTTAACCCATATTTTTGTGAGAACTGACAGACCGACTGAGCCTGGGCTCCATCTAGTCTTGATTTCTCTACCAGTTTAGCACTGCCAGGTGGCAGCACTCTCAAGTCCTGCAACTACATCAGAGTTTGTATGTTTTCTTAAGCTCTGTTTTTATTTCTAGCCTGGTAATTGTGCATAACCTGGTTACTCTCAGACTTGTCTGATCCAGCCTTCTGGTCCCGAAAAATTTACCTAGGCTGGTCATACATGATAGCATTTATTCTGTGGGTTTTCCCTGGGTTTTAATTCCCCACAGACTTGGATTCTGGAACAGGGCAAAAAGCAGCTTCTGAAGTGTTATTGCTATTCTAACATCTGTTTGATTTCTAGTCCTTTGAAACACTCCTAACGTACACTCTTTTCTGATCCTGACACTGCTGTAACCTCCAGAAAGGAAGGAATCAGTCTGATGTGCCCAATGTGAGGCAAAATGCTGATTAAACTGATAGTACAACAGTATCCCAAGCTCCTTTTTGTCCCCTCTATACTTAGCCTAATTCTCTCTTTGGTCTCTGCTTTGTTTTTGTTTTCAACTGCTGCTTCCCCCTGAGCAGGAGTCTTCTTTGAATTTCCTGTGAGACATTGGGTGAGTCTTATCACCTGTGTGGCCTTATTTCTCCACTTCTGGAGTCAAGATAACATTTCTCATTCCTTTTATCTGTTTTGTATGCCTGGGAGTACGGTGATGGAAGGAACTGTCCTGCTGTTTGAGAAATGTTGTGTACCAGGGCTTCCTGTGTTTGAGAAACATAGTGTATCAGTGCCATGGGGCTGGGGTTGCTGAGGGGCATGTGATCAACCTGTCTGTGGTCCTACTGTGTATCCTGAAAATTGCATGGTCATAGCTCAGTCCCAGGAGCAGTGTGTTTTGTCGGGAGGCAGCTCAATATGGGGCAGAGAACCTGTCTGAGGAGCAGAGAAAAAGTCTGCAGAGAACTCAACTGCAGTGTCAGCTTTTTGGTTGAGTTGAGCTGGCTAATATATGGCCACCTGCTAGTGCAATGCAGCAGCTGAAGCAGGGGGTGCTGTAGTAGGTGTCCCACTCAATAAGCAACTTCTCTTGCATGCGAGCTACTACAGCTTGTGCTTGTTCATAGACCACAGAGGTTCATTCATTGCTGCAGTTCCACTGACTGTAGAAAACTGCCAGTTGTGTTTTCCGTGGCCTTGGTGTTCATAAACCCAGGCCAGCAGAGAGCAGTGGCAATGCAGAAAGAAACACCAATGACCCAGCTCACTCTGTCATGTTTCCCCACCAGTGTGCCTGCCTCCAAGCCCGAAACTGCCAGATGGAAAGCAAATACCTGATGGTCTTGCGGAAGCTGCAGGAGGCTATGCCCAGCCTCCCCAGCTCCCATGCTGAGCTGGTGAGGAACCTCATTCAGGAAGCACTTCAATGGGATGTGAAAGAAGGAGCAGAAGAAGGTTTTAACTTGAACCCTGTAAGGTAAGAGGTGAGAGCATGGGTATATTCACACCCTTGTAGGAATCTAGGGGTGGAAGCAGATACACAGGCAAGAAAGATCCAGGACATTTCTATAGCAGGGATTTGGAGCCATGAAATAGGAGTGGAGGTTGAGGAGGCTGGTTTAATTTGGTGGTGTGGACACTGACACTAGGAGTATCTGATTGTAGCGTATCACTGTAGTAAGAGGAAGTTAAGGATGGTACAGCTAAACTTTTCTTCGCAGAGGCAGACAGTATAGCAAACAACAACTGCCCTGGTGTGCCTGGGAGGTAAACCTGACAGAAGTATAAACTCCTGTAGGAGAGAAGGCCAGCTGGGAGATTGGGATCTCCATCCTTAAGCATTGTCTAGTCCCAGACATACAAAACCACAGCAGTAGTGCTGGGGACAGTCCTCCAGTGAAGGAGGGCTGGACCAGAGACCTCCAGAGAGCCTTGCCCCTGGTGTTGCTGGGGTCCTTATTTTTGTGTTTGTGCTTTCCTGCCCAGTTAGTGCCCATCTTCCGTAGGAGCTTCCATTTCCTCTGGTTGGTCCAACTTGCAGGTTCTCCAAGTGGCTTTGGAGATGAGGCCCCAAGGCCAGGCTTGGACTGGGGATGCACAAGCCCTCAATGTGATATTGATATGATATTGATAGGAATACCATCAGCACTCAGGCAGACATCAAAAGGAGCTGTGGATCTCTGTTCATCTGTTTAAAGCCCCAAAGCCTTTGCAGTCCCTTCCTACAAAACTTTCTCTGCACTAGGCCATGGTAGGGAGAAGGTAGGTGGGTTGGGCTGGATACTTCCTTAGGGTTAGGGGAGCAGACCTGTTGAGGGAGGTCTGATGAGGTTGACCTGTAGCTCAGAGCAAAGTTACACTTGTGTTCATTTGTGTAGGCCATCCTGCAGGCTTTAAGGAGACAGTGGGCATGGCAGGCCCTCACATGCAGCTGCCAGAGAAATGAAGGAGGGGCACCTCTGTTCCAGCATGGGTGGCAAGAACCTGTCAGCAGGCCGTGGTTAGCATGGCCCCAAGCAATGAGCAGTCCTTGATACAGGTACCAGCACTGTCATGTGAACTAACCTCTGCCTTGTGTCCCTCCAGTGAGTACGATGAGTATGGGTTTATGACTGTTCCCGAGTATGAAGTTGAGGACTGGAAACTTCTGGCCAAAATCCAAGCCCTGGAGATAAAGTCCAACAACCTGCGGAGCCAGGAAGTCGTGGAGAAGCCCCTCCGTGACAGGTGGAACAGCGTTGGAGAGCTGAGCCCCTCTGCGGAGCTGAAGAGCCTTATCCGGAGTGGCATTCCCGTGGAGCATCGGCAGCGGGTCTGGAAGTGGCTCGTCAGCCGGCACTGCAGCCGTCTGCCCGGCCACTACCAGCAGCTGCTGCGGCAGAGCAGGAGCACCGAGCACCCTGCCTCCCGCCAGATCGAGCTCGACCTGACCCGCACGCTGACCAACAACAAACATTTTTCCTCTCCCACCTCCCAGCTCATCCACAAGCTCCGGAGGGTGTTGCTGGCATTCTCCTGGCACAATCCTGCCATTGGATACTGCCAGGGACTGAACAGGTGAGGAGCTGGGTATGCTGATTCTTCACGGGTTAGCACTGAGAAGGTATAGATGCACACTCCAGGCTGTGGTTCAAGCAACCCCAGTCTCCGGCCTCTCTAGAGTTCTGTCCTGGCTCTAAGTATTTTCCTGCAGAATTCTGCATTGGGTGTCTTTTTTTTTTGCACGCAACGTTGTTGCTGGGATCAAGCATGCAGCAGGATGCACTTGTTTGGCATCTCCATAGTTACAGAATAGGAAGGAGCAGATATGGGAGTTGGAGTGAAGCTGACCCAGAATAACAGCATGAGGCTGAATTTCTAATTCTTAATGTGCTTAGCAGAACACCCTTGTGATTCCCCTTTTTGCTGAGAAGCCTTGGAGGAAATGTTTGGAAATGTTAAGAGAATATGAAGTTGTAGCAAATGACATGAGGAGAGGCTGAAGAAAATGGGATTGTTATGTTTGGAGAATAAAAGGTTTGTGGAATGCAAAAGCTACTTTCACTTCCTGAAGAAGTCTATAGGAAAGATAAAACCAGACTTCTTAAAAGTATGCCACCAAATAAAAGAGGCACTGGGCACTAACCACAGGAGGGGAGTTTCTAGTTGGACTATTTCACATGAGGAAGTCTGTGTAAGCTATTCCTGTTGTTTTTTGGATGGTCTTCAGAAAGATGTTTTCCACTCTGGAGAGCCCTTGATATTAGATACTGTCTTTCCAGTCTGGCTGAAAGGGAGAAAATCAGCTGAAGGGGGCAAGGGCTTTAGAATAATGTATGGGAAAGTGAGCTATGTCACATAGTATTGAGTATCTCTGAGTGAGCTTTTTTCTATATTGAAATAGCCAAAATCAGCACGCTGCTTAATTTCAGCAGATCTGCAGAACATCCCCTTAGCTGGGGAGTCTGGCTTTGTCACACCAGATCTGTATTTGGTGTTTCCTGTTTGCTGACAGAGGCACACGGGAAAGAAAATCACAAGCCCCGTGGTGCCTTTGGAAACCTGCAGAACAGGTTGCTTGCCTCTCTGACCAGCTATCCCACCACATTTAATCTTTTGGATGCTTATAGACCTAGAGGCATGCCGAGAGGAATCTTGGGATTCTCCAGTTCCTGGCCTGCAGTCTCCTCCTGCAGTATTGCATTGCCTCAGCATGTCTTATCCATCACAGATTGGCAGCTGTTGCCCTCCTGGTCCTGGAAGATGAGGAAAGTGCCTTCTGGTGCCTGGTCCATATTGTGGAGAACCTAATGCCAGCAGACTACTACAGCGACACCCTGATAACATCACAGGTGAGCTGGGCACCCTCACATCTGCTTGGACTCTGATACGGTGTTTTACAGTGAAGTTTTAAAAGAAAGCAGTCAGCTTGGAATGTGTTTGATTTCTCCTGGTACAATGATACCACCTTGCAATCCCTTCCATTGCAGAGGTGCTGTAGATGTGAGGATACAGAGTTGTTGCACACACACAGGAGCAGCAAAATTGATCCTCGTCACTAGGAAACTGGGCACCACTCCTGAGTAATCACTTGAAGGTCAGGTTAGTCAAAAGGAAGGTGCCCATTAATTGCAGTTACTTATTTAAAGAGAGCCTAGTAAAGGTGAAGCAGCAAACTGCAACATATGTAGAACTATGTATGAAGAAGGCACCATTCTGCAGCCCTTCAGACCTTTCTTTGTGTTACGGCTTGAGAAAACCCATAACAACTTATTGTCCTGCAGACAATTACTCTATCACCTGATGACCCCTCCCCACCCAGGAAAGGGGAATTGGGGAACGCAAAGAAATAGAAGGGTTGAAATGTAAATAGATTTAATAGAATAAGATTAAATAACTAACAAGAGTGCTAAAGAACCAGTATTAATCCTGACACTGATATAGGATACACAAGAATTACACTCAGCCAATTCTCTGAGCAGAAGCTGTGCCCTCCCAGCAGGGACAGCAAATGTCACACACTGTGAGTGCAGTGGGTTTGGGGAAAGGACCCCTCGGGGGTCCAGTGCCAGGGCAGGGAGTTGTCTGGACCACTGCCATCAAGGGAGAGGCAGCTGTGCAGCAAACTTTCCTGTTTTACATCGAATGTGACCTTCAAGGTATAATCTAATCCTGTTGACCAGCTTGGATCAAATGCCCAGGCCTTGCTGCTCCTCCTCATCCCTGCACCTGGTGAGGCTCGAAAACACTGAGACCTTGGATCCCACAGAGCCTGGCTGGCCATAAATTAAATATTTTCATGAATTCAGACACTAGAGTCTTCCAAAAGCGCAACTTTCCCAGCATCAGAAGAAAAGTTAGTCCTGGGCTGCTCGACCCAGGACACTTTGGAATCTGCTCTCAATCTTTGGAGCAATATGATCCTCTGAGTGAGAAGAATGTATGCATCTCTGCTGGCATGCTGGCCCTGTTTCTGTTCCACACCTTGCAGGGAGTGCAGCGTACAAGTATGCCACTCAGTAATTTTGAAGGGTTGGGAGACAAAGGTTTCTCTGCTGTTCCTAGGGAACGGTTAGGTTAGAAGGCAGCACTGTTGTCCCAAAGCAGGGTCATTTACCCAGTGTGCAGGCACCAATATAAACACAGAGTGGAGGTATTATCTATTTAATTTCTGCAGAGATGGGTGGTAGGTGGTAATCCACAAAACCAGCCGAAAAACTCTTGGGAATATTTGTATAGTTCAAAACACAGAAATACACATCCTTAACTGTAATTATTGTTAGTACCTTATCTTAACAATTTCTGTTGGTTAGTACAATCTCTCGCTTTCGAGTTACAAGGTCCTTTAATTGGTGTGCAGGTGCTCCAGCACTGTGGTGAGGGGTAGTGCTGTTGTGTCTCCAGTTGAGTTGGTGGTTGCAATCTCCCACTGCTGCCTTTACCTTTCCCTTTACCTTTGCAAGTTTTTGTTGACTTCATGCCTTATCAAGCAGCTGTCTGATTCTCAGCCGTTTCCAGTGCCTTCTGTCTGGGATGTTCTTTATTGTCAGCCTTCTGTTCTTCTCAGGGACACATTCATTAGCAAGGCATTTATTGTTTATACCAGATGGGCTTTTGGCAGCTTTGTACCTGTGAAAGTGAGAGATTCTACCTTTTACAATATATTTTAACCTTTTAAAAGTATATTCTACATTCTTAAAGTACATCAAATGCATCAGCACCAGTTGTTACATGGCATGTGTGGGCCGCTGTCCTGCTGGACTGCTCCTCTCCTCCAAGACAAGGTCTGCTCTTGAGTAGGCCTTCATTGTTTTGTTTTTTGTCATCTTTAGGTAGATCAGAGAGTTTTCAAAGACTTCCTGTCAGAGAAGCTGCCTCGCCTCACTGCCCATTTTGAGCAGCATCGGATTGATGTCTCACTCATCACCTTCAATTGGTTTCTGGTGGTTTTTGTGGACAGCCTGGTCAGCGACATCCTCCTGCGAGTGTGGGATGCCTTCTTGTACGAGGGAACTAAGGTGTGACTCTCAGTCTCTTCCTACCATCTACACCACCTCTCTGACATCAAGGCAGGGCACTGGACATACACGTGTGTGAAAGAGCCTCTTGTCCTATCCTGCCTCTTTGGTGGGCTGAGGTTTGATGCCTCCCAGCATGCTGCCAGTAGGCAGACCTAGTCCCTGATACTGGGCACAGCATCCCTGGCATTTTTTAGCAGGTAGTCCTGCTTCGAAACAGCTGTACAGCAGACCATCGTGCCTTCTGCTCTGTGATTCCACACAGTATGACAAATACAGAAAGTAGAATATGGGCAAAGAGTTAGTATCTGAAAATGTGAGTCTTGCATTGCCCTTGTGCATAGGGAAAACCCTTCTGAAATCCCTTTGGAGAATGCTTTTGGAGGACCTGGTATCCTCTGGGGTTGTAAATTAGCCTACAGAGGGTCATTCTCTTGGCATTAGCTCTGTACTTCTTTAGGCCTGTCCTAATGCAGCTTATTGAGAGCAGAAGTCCTGTGTCCAACCTATACTGCAGCACTTTGTGCCCCACCTCATGTTTTACACCAGGAGGGCCTGGACCTTCAAGTCCTAAAACTTTGTCAACCTTTCAACCCTCCAGGTGATTTTCCGCTATGCTCTTGCCATTTTCAAATACAACGAGGAGGAAATCCTAAGAATTCATGACAGTGTGGAGATTTACCAGTACCTACGCTTTTTCACGAGAATGATCATGGATGGCAGGTAGGACTGTGGGTTGTGGACAGCCTGCGTTTGTACTTGCCTGCCTGTTAGGTCAGCCTGAAAAGAGTTGTGACCAGTCCATTAAGAGAGGTTCATGAGCATTGGCAGGTCCATGGGACACAGATCACTTTGTCTTTTTTTGATTTTCCCTTCATGGTGTTACTTAAAGTCTTTTTGGCTTGGGCAAAGGTGGGCTACAGCAGACCAGGCCACAGAGTCTGGGCCAGCTTCTTTTTTGCAGCAGCTGGAACTTGTGCTGCCATTTGCTGGGTTTCTCTGAACTGTAGTTGGGGTATCTGGGAACACACCACCATTCACAACCTTTAATGGCAACATGTCTGAGTGGAAGATTCCTGTGACCAGAAGAGCTCAGTGTCGGGAATATTTCTTCCCTAGGGGCTACCAGAATGGGCATCTGATCCACTGTCTCCTGACAGGTGGCTGCACACTGGTGTCTTAAAAGGTGGTGGGGTGTACAGTTGTTTGAAACATTCCTTGGGATAGTGTTTGTGTGGGAAGGAATTGCCTGTGATTCCTTTGAGATTCTGCTGCTTGGTGACTTTTGAGCTCAGAGAGCTGAAATCTGAAATCCTACTCTTTGCCTGCCCCAGGATGTACGTGGTGTATCTGTTACTAGCTAGTAGATCTGTTCACTAGACCTGTCTTTTCCATTGCAGGAAGCTGATGAACATTGCCTTCAATGACTTAAACCCCTTCCCCATGAAACTGCTGAGGAACCGGAGGTCAATGCACAGAGAAGAGCTGGAGGCAGAGCTGTGTGAGCTGGAACAGATCAAGGCAGCCTACGTGAAAGAGAGAGCAGAGCAGGGGGCTCAGGACCTGAAGGAGGTTGTTAGTGAAGAGGAAGAAGAGATTTAACAAAAACACAATTGCTTATCACTTCCCTCTCAGCTGGCAGAAGGCCTTCAGTAGCAACTGCCTGTAAGAGATGGAGCAGGGGGGAAAACGTGGTTGCAGCAGAAGTTCATCTGCCCCAGGAAGCAAGGCTGTAGGTATCAGACTATTTGGGGACCAGGTCAGACTTTATAATGGATTAGAAGATGTCAAAGGAGTTTTGTTCTCTTCTGTACTTCTCTCCATTCAGCTCACTCTGCCTTGTGCAGTTCAGGATTACAGCTTCGGGTCCATAGGAAATACCAGTTGTGGTACAATGACAAAAGTTGACATGGTGCAAAAGACCCAGCCAGGCAGAGTTATGCTTTTCTGATGGAGGCTTGAAAGAGGTCTTCATATGCAAGTGAAGTTGTCAGAAGTAATGAACTAAGAGCACTCCCACATTGGTACCTAAAGCTTCTTTGAACTGGTCAGGGAGGAAAGCTGCTCTTAGAAGGCATGGTGTCTTCAGTGGTAGCCTGCCGGGAGAGCATGTGTTTAACATCGCAGTTACTGAGTGTTGGGCCAGAGGAAATCCTGGGACCGGAGGGTATCTTTCCCTGGAACACAGACTGGGACAAGTGAAATAGGTTGTAGGATAGTGGAGTTGCCTCTGCAGTTTACTTTGGTTCCTGTGGAAGTTCATGGGAGCACAAGGTGTCTGTCCCCGCCTGGCTGGAAAATGCTGAGAGCTACTGCTCTTTGTTCAGCCTTGAGCAGAGCCATCTGTGGGTGGGCCTGACCTTGGCAGCACTATGCCTTCCAGAGGTGAGTTTGCTCCATTGGGGAGCTCTCATCTCAGTGTGAAGCTGAATGCTGCATGCAGGGCTTAATGTTATGGAGACTTTGACTACTGGGAAGACCGGAGTCTTCTGATTGCCTCACACTTGGCCAGGACGAGTGTGTGGCCATCTCTCTCTACCTCACAGTTATTCTCCTGCGGTGCTGGGTTTCAGTAATGTTATCTCTGTATCTGACTTCCAGTCATAATTTCTGTAGGAGTTTCCAATACTGAAGGTGTTTGACCCATGGAATATTGCACTCTGGGGGTGAACCTGCAGGCCACTAGGACTAGATCACAAAAGATAGCTTGATATTCTTTAGGAAAAACATTAATTTCCCCTGAACCAAAGAGCTGGTCTCCATGGGTCTAGCACACAGAGATGCCCTGCCTGTTTCTGGGAATAGGTTCTGATAGTCTTCTCCCTGTCTCCCAGGCTTGCCCATCCCTGGGCTGGATACCCTGCCTGTGCAGCTCAGTCCTCCAGCCTCTAGTGGAAACAGCACCAGCCTTGATTCACCTGAGACACGTGGTGTGCCTCAGCTCTGCCTTAGGCACAGCTGGGCAAAGGGGACAGTTTCAAAGAATTATAAAAGTCTGAGCTGGGAGAAAGCTGTGGATGCCAACCACACAGTACAGAAGTAATCAAAGTGGAAATGAAGTTTTAGGAAGGGTGAATAGGTAGACAAGAGAGAGGTAGATCCCCTGCATGTCACTGACACTGACACTGAAAGTGTGGGATAAGGAGAAAATGTTACTGGAGTCTTACCACAATTTCTCAAAAAAATGCACTGTTTTTAAAGTAATGCCACCTAGCTAGAGAAGCTCAAAAGGCAGAAGGTTTTTCTTTACAGATCATATTGCTGATCTAATTTACTCACACTTTGTACATGGGTGCACAAAATAGATATTTTTGCTACTGTTACGGAATTCTGAAAGACATTATCTTTCAAATCAAGACCATGGAAATTAGAGCTATACTTACAATTGTATTTTTTCTAGAGCCTTTTGCAGCATCTTAAAACCTTTTCTTCCATCCTGCCCTTCTGTTTTCTTAAAAAAGGCATTTGAAACATGTATTATTAGACCAAACCATGGCCTGACATATGTCTGCTGTATATAAATAAACATTGGTCTATGTGGTATATAATGGTATGTGCCCTACTAAAAAAGAAGCTTTTCTGAAGAAGACATAAGGAGGTTACTACTGCATGAAATGCATAAGGATCATTCGTTGTCTGCTGCCACGGACAACTGTTGTGGTTGGAAAACAGTTTGACCTGGTTGCAGAGCCCAGGAGCTCCCTCTCCCTGGATAAAATGGGTTTCTTTTCCACCCCAGAGTCAGCCTTTGCTGCATGGAATGTATAACATTACTTTTTAAATTAAGCTTTCTGTCACTGCATTAATCTGAACTTTGGGATACCAGCTCCAATCCTAAAAAGGATGGGTTTGATTCCAACCCCTTTCTCCCTCCAGCATCCCAGGATGCGCAGTTAATCTGTAGCTCACCTTGTTGAAGGACTTTGGGGCCGCCAATTGTTTATTTGGGTTTGAGAGGATAAATTGGTGGAGGGTGGCAAAACACACAGAAAGCCACTGCTGGCTCAGTAAGGCCCTGAGCTGCAAACAAGTAGAGACTGGGAGGCTTCTCTTCTTCACTCCATTTTGGCCCTGGGTGGTAGCAGGCTGGAAGGATCCTTGCTCCGACCTGCGCTGTGTGCTGCATGCAGAAGCTATTGCATGGCAAAGATACTCAATCATAGAATCATAGAATGGTTAGAGTTGGAAGGGACCTTAAAGATCATTGACTTCCAACTCCCCTGCCATGGGCAGGGACACCTCTCCCTAGAGCAGGTTGCTCAAAGCCCCATCCAGCCTGGCCTTGAACACTTCCAGGNGGTTGGGTAATCCACTCCTGTGTCCTGGCACCCTGTCCCAGAAAGAGGCATTCCTGGCGAGGTTGTTTCTGTGTTGGGTTAATGTTTATCCCAAGCTCCAGCTTCTTGTTCCAGGTGAAGGAGAGGGCTATGGGACAGGGTATTGCAGGAGGCAACAACAGCCCGTAGCAGGAGCTGTCCCGCAGTGCTGAGGTTCTCCTCCAGCTTGCAGCCTGGGCAACCTTCTGCCACCATCGCAGATACAACCTGGAGCTCTCTTCCTGTTTTAAGAGCTCTCACTTTGGTGGCCTGAGCCAAAGCTGGGGCTTCTCCTCTACAGAACATTTGCTCTGTCTGGCCTGGGGACGTGCCAGGTGCGAGAAGACAAACCACTTCCACATGCCAGGGCCATAGTGGTGGAGCCAACGTAATTTAGTGCCCTCTGAGGTAATTCAACCCCTTTCTTAGAGTTCACTGGGAGGCTGTGGGCTGCACTGAGATGCTAAATCGTGAGGATACCCCTGTGCATTTTCTTCTCAGCATCAGGAGCTTTCCAGAGAGGAAAACAGCACTCCAGGTTCAGTCAATGGAAGACGAGATATCACTGATGGTGGCAAGCACACCTGGGGTGAGGGGTCCCCTGTCCTGCTGCAGCCAGATGCCTCCTCTAGGTGCGTAGTGTATTGACACAAAGTCCCCATTTCATCTTGGTGTTAGCCAATAGGTCCCTGCCAAATGCAGAGTCTGCATTCGAGATTCCAGCTGGTATAGTGGTCAGTATTTGCTCTGGTTAATTAATACAGAACCTCTTTGGCACGTTTTGGTGTCAAGCTGGTAGCGAGCTTTGAGGCAACATCCAGTGTAAGTAGAATAAAATTTCAAGGTCCCTTATACAATACCTTTAGTTTTTCTTTCATAAAGTGGCCCTGTTAGCACTAAAGTATTGTTTATGGCAGCATTTTGCAGGGAGGAAAAGTTCCAAAAGGAAATTAAACCCAGCTGTTGTTTTTTGCTTCATCTTCTGATAATGTAACATTTTTCAAGGAGATAAAAGCTCGTGCACATTGAGGGGGGATGCTGATGCCACAGACACTGAAAAGACTTCCAATTTTGACGCTGCCATCACAATGGCACATTAAATCACTCCCCTGGCTGGTGGGTGTTGCGTGGGCCCACCTTCCACCCTACCTCTCCATGCCACCCGCCCCCATACATGCAGCTCAGTCAGCAATCTTAGAACTTTGCAGGGTTGGAAATAATTATAACAGGGGAGATGTGAAAGTTGTTGATAAATATCATGCCAATTGGGTATAGTTTAGTCCATGCAGCTCCATCCAAACTTACTGCAGGCACATCAGGCCCCTGGTCCTCAGCAGGCTGGGATGAAGCTGAGTACAGGGCTTGCTGCAGCACCACCTCTTTGTCGCAGAAGTTCTGGGCTCTGCACTGGTACAAGGTGGCTTTCAACTAACTCTACGTGAGGATATTGCATCTGCAAACTGCTCATGCCCTTCTGACCTGGTTGGAATGACACAGGATTGATTTCTGTTGCAGTAATTTTACTTCTCACAGAATCACAGAATGATGTGGGGTCTGGACATCAGCTAGTCCACGCCCCCTGCCAAAGCAAGTCCACCCAGAGCAGGCTGGACAGGAATGCACCCAGGTGGGTTTTGGATCTCTCCAAAGGAGACTCCACAGCCTCTCTGGGCAGCCTCTTCTGGTGCTCTGCCACTCTCAGAGTGAAGAAGTTCCTCCTCATGTTTAGATACAACTTCAATATATAAGTTTGTGCCTGTTGATCTCTTGTCCTCTCACTGGGCACCACTGGAAGAACACTGTCCCCATCCTCCTGACATCCATCCTTTAACTATTTATAGGTGTTTATCAGCTCCCTCCTCAGTCTTCTCTTCTCCAGACTAGAAAGACCCAAGTCCTTCAACCTTTCCTCATAAGAGAGATGGTCCAGGCACCTAATCATCTTGGTGGTCTTCTACTGTACCCTCTTCAGCAGTTCCTTGTCCTTCCTGCATTGGGAAGCCAAGAACTAGACACAGTACTCCAGAAGGGGCCTCACCAGGGCAGAATAGAGGGCCATGTCTCAGCTCAAATGCGTCAGTCTCCTGGATTGTCCTAGCCTGGTAGCTGGCAGCAAAGCACTGAGATCAGTCTTGAGGGCTGTTGATTGTTTCTGGAATTCTGCTCAACTCCTTTGAAGGTGGGACTGCTTTTGCAAGGGTCTGCTTTTCCTTCTCCAAAAGGATTTCAGCTGCCTGGAGGGACTGGCAGACTCCCATCTCACCACCACAGAATCAAAGCAGACACCTGAACTGCAGCATCTTGCTTGCGAAGGACGTCTGGTCTCACAGTCTTGTCACATCTGCTGACTCAGCCCAGAGCTGCCACTGCCCCCCCCCAGGCTGGTGGGACTAAAGCATGGAGATGAGCCAGATGTCTCAGGTTGTGCTCAGAGAGGACCAGAAATGTGTTAGCTGAGTGGCCAAGGAAATCTCCTCTACCCTTTGACCTTGGCCATTGCCGTCTACTTGCCACGTTCCTCATCCAGGTCACCAGGTGGGCTTGTCGCGCTGCCAAGGTACTGGCCAACCCCAGAGTCTGAGCATGAGCTCTGCAGGCACAAGCAGCTTTCTAGAACCACTTGCCATCAGTGGAGGCCCTGCAACTTTGGGCCCCCATGGGCCAGTGTCTCCATCTGCCAGGGACCAGCACCTGTCGT
Organism: Thinocorus orbignyianus; assembly: GCA_013400375.1. Lineage (NCBI taxonomy): Eukaryota > Metazoa > Chordata > Aves > Ciconiiformes > Thinocoridae > Thinocorus > Thinocorus orbignyianus. Next base: position 134,024 of record VXBW01006024.1, read on the forward strand.
GGGGGTGTGTGCATGTTCAGGGTACAGTGTCCAGGACCTAAGGTATGGGAACCCCTTGCCACATCCTCAGCAGCACTGTGAGCTACAACAAGGCCCGTGGGCACCCTCCCTGCATGTGACAGTGAAGTGCTGACGCTGTGGGGATGCTGCTGTCCTAGGAAAACCTTAACAGCCTACTTCCAGGGACAGACCTGGGGGGCCCCCACCTACAGCCGTGATGGTGGCAGGGCACTGCGCACGTCAGGCCAGTTCCTGATCATAGAATCATCCAGGCCAGAAGGGACCTCCAAAGGCCATCTAGTCCCACCTCCCCGCAGTCGCAGGGACACCCCCAACTAGACCAGGTTGCCCTGGGCCTCATCGAGCCTCACCTGGAATATCTCCAGGGAAGGGGCCTCGACCACCTCCCTGGGCAACCTGTTCCAGTGTTCCACCACCCTCAGAGGAAAGAAATTGTTCCAAATATCCGATCTAAATCTGCTCTTCTCCAGCTTAAAGCCATTG
>VXBW01006025.1:0-10969 GCA_013400375.1 Thinocorus orbignyianus
AGAAAAAAAAACACAAACCCAACAGATTAGTATTACAATAAAAATCTAATGTTGATGAGAAGTGCAATTCTCCTTCCTCCCATGCCAAGTGTGCCCCCTATGCACATACTATAGAAATAATTGAGTAAGAATTGTTGCTTGGTTTTCCAGGAGGATCTCTGCAGAGAACTGGGATGCAAGAAAATCAGAAAAGTTGCAGCTCACAGTCAAGGAAATCTACTTATTTCTCCCCTAGCTTCCTTCACCGGATTAAAGAGCAATGAAAGGTAGGAGGTCAAACGTGGTTCCCAGTGATAGGATGAGGGGCAATGGGCACAAGCTGGAACATAGGAAGTTTCATTCGAATATGAGAAGAAACTTCTTTCTGGTGAGGGTGCCAGAGCCCTGGAACAGGCTGCCCAGGGAGGGTGTGGAGTCCCTTTCTCTGGAGACCTTCAAGACCCTCCTGGATGCAGTCCTGAGTGATGTGCTCTGGGCAAACCTGCTTTAGCAGGGGAGTTGGACTAGATGATCTCTAGAGGTCCCTTCCAATCTGACAATTCCATGATTCTGTGAAATACATGCCACTCTCTCTAGCTAGTCCTTCCCTTGCACCACCGTTTCACTGTCCTTCAATAAAGAGAATCATAGAACTCCTCTGGTTTTAGTTTTTTTTCCCTTGGAGTGGGATGAGATAATAAAAGCTTTGTGATCCCAGGTAACTTCATGGATTTGTTTTTACATAGCAACTCTGCAAGCAGCATAATTCACTTGTCTCCAGGAGCATAGAAACAAAGGTGAGGATCTCTTTTCGGTGCGAAAACAGTTCAAATCATATTACAAACTGTACTTTCAGTACTGAAAAGACTTTTGTGTATGAGTTCCTCTTAATAGTCCACCATCATATTCTTTAAAGCTTATAAAAGCTAATTAAAACCCTGAGCAGTTATCACCTGGAGAAATATCCAAGTGACAGTAAGCTCACAATGTATCTGCAGAGACTTTGTTTATTATGATCTTCAGTTTCTGAGCTTTAGGGCAATCAAACGTAACACAACAGAAATTGAATTATGTTAATTACGGTCTTCTACTAAATCCCACATAATCTAATCACCACAGCCCTGCTGTAGTGATATTATTGTCAGGATTTGAAAAGGGGAAAGAGCAGAAAGTCCTGCCAGAAAGCCAACCACAGAGAAAAAGACACAAGCAATAAATGTGAGCTCAAGCCAGGACAAGGGCACTGGTGCAGTTTCAGAGGCACCAGGTCTGGGTTAAATTTGAAGTTTCACTCCCACCTAGCTGCTGCAAAGAAGAAACAGCTTTCCTTTTCCTCTGTTCTGCTCTGATTGTTTTCTTGTTAAGGCTGTACTTTAAATTCCCAGTGTGAGTTACAGAGACTGAATTTAAACCTATATAGATACGGCCAAAATAATCTTTTATTTTGGTATACAAGGAGCTTTATTTTGCATGGACAGTTAAATCAAGCTATAAAAAAGCCTCCTAAAATATATAAGGACATCTATGTTGTGGGTTGTGTCTGTGCAACTTGTGAAAAAGAGCAGATCTCAAACACGCTGCCTTGCTTCTGCCACAGCTCAAAGGCTATTCCAAGGAACAGAAAAACGGTTCCCATATTCATCCCTCCCACACTTTCCATTTCCATACTTTTTTTTTTCTGCACATGAATAACCGTGTTGCTCAGGTCTTTCCTCAGCAGCACACAGTCAATGTGATTCTTAGCAGTTTCCTGGATGCCCAGAGGCTCTCTGCACAGGTGAAGTGAATCTAAATAAAACTCTGTTAAAAACATTTTACTGCTGTTGGCAGCTTTGGCACCTATCGATACACATTCTAAAAAAACACCCCAAGCTTATAATGAATTAAGCTTTCGTTTAAGGAATATTGGTTTTCATATATGGCAAAGAATGCTTCCCGGTTCTTGGACTTGGAGTCCTTGCTCATACATGTTTTGAGACAGGCATTTCAGAATTCTTCTGGCGTATAACTTAATTTTTTTTTAAGATAACCTTTGCTCTTTACCTCGATGTGTGAATACTTCAGGTGTATTTACCAGTGCTGCACTTCCATCCAACATTGATAAACAGCAATATCCTTTCCAAAAGTGAGGGAAATCTGTTCATATATATACATCTAATGCTGGAATGATTCAAATGATTTTTAACAAGCTTCAAATCGCCACATGAGCAGCTCCTAATCACAAATATGTTGCTTTGACAAGTCTGGAAAATATGCAACAGAACAAAAGCTTTTCTAAAAGAAAGAGTATGTCACACAGAGCTAATCCACAGTGTGCCCATACATTGAAACAAACAGCCTGCATCTGTTTCAATTATTCATGGCTAGATTGGCAGCTGCCAATCTGCTCAAGGCTGAGGGCAATGCAGCGGGGAGACAGTTAACAGCACTGTGTCTACACCCTGCGCAGTGTGTCAGCACAACCAGACTGCCAGGTGTACGGGGGTGGAAGATAGACAAGGCTCTTCCCACGCATCACACCTTTCCCACCTATTCAGGGAATCAGGCTGGGTGGAAAACAGCTCCTCTCAATCTGCTTTCTCGGTGCGTGCTTAGGAGCAGTTGTATGGTGAGCTAGAACAAAAAAAAAACAACCCAAAAAACTAGCAAGCACCTTTTAGTGCTTTAATTTCTCATAGTCACAGGGCAGATTCTTGTTCTCTGAACAAGTTATTGACCATAAATTGCTAAGTAGAAATAAAAGTTGACTAAGACTAAGATTATACGATGGGTGACCACCTGCCTCGACGCTCATCTCTCTAACCTTCAAACCACAAGTTGCCTCCTCTTCCTCCCTTCCTTTATGCACTTTGACATAACATTTTACCAGAGGAGTTTTCCTGGGTTGAGAGACACAGGACTAATTTTTCTTCTAATGCTGCAGAAAACTGCACTTTTAGAATGGTCTAGTGTCTGAATTCATGAAAATATTTACTTTATGACCAGCTAGGCTCTGTGAGATTCAAGGTCTTGGTGTTTCCGAGCCGTATCAGGTGCAAGGACGAGTAGGAACATGGCCTGGGCATTTGACAGGTAAGTATTGATTTATTTTATCTACCAGCTCCCCATTGCTCTAAGGAAGATAATAGTGATGAAGGGACTCTGTTGTACTTTTCATCAATAAGCATTCCCCTTGGAAGTACCAGTTTCACTATGGAATATAATTCCAAATTATAGAAGGACATACATAGATTGACGTAAAGACTAGAAGGCTGTGAGATAAGGTTAAATTCAGCATAGAAAACCCATAAATACATTTTTGGGTGAGTATTTTATAATTGGGTGCAATCAAATGGAAAGATTCCTGATAGAGGCTATAAATAATGCTTATTTGCTTAGACCTGACAGCTTGCTTTCTAGAAACCTACACTGTCCAGACCATTATTTAGGTGTCTCCATGCAGAAACCTAATCTCTGGTCCACTACCAAATGGCAATTCCAAAAGTCTGCGTTGTACTGCACCACACAAAAGCAATCTTGTTGATGCCCCATCCCTGGGAGTGTTCAAGGCCAGGCTGGATGGGGCTTTGAGCAACCTGCTCTAGTGGGAGGTGTCCCTGCCCATGGCAGGGGGGTTGGAACTTGATGATCTTTATGGTCGCCTCCAACTCTAACCCTTCTGTGATTCTATGAATCTGCCCTACTCCCTTCACAGCCCACAATGAACTACAGAACTATGGGCCCTTGTACCCGTCATTTGTCTCTTCTGCACTGATCTGAGACCCATCGTAAGAAATGCAAGAAATCTGACATTCAAAATATAACTCAGCTCACATTTTCTCTTTATCTCTCCAACCTTCCAACTAGGGCCAGGAGGACCGTGTGTTCTGTTTCAAGAGAACGCTGTTCCTGCTCTCAGAACGTGGAGGAAGCAATTCTAATCATCTGAATCTGAAGTGCACAACTGAAGTGTTCTGTAATAGCGCCACAAAATATTTTATCTAAAATAATTGTGTTTTAAGGAAAAGAATCTGAATCTAATTCCATTTTAATTACCTCTCTGGAGAATCATCCTGTTTTTTAAATCCAGGAGGAAGAGCAGGTCCAAAAAAGCCATCATCATCATCATCTTCCTGAATTCTTTTTGCCTTTCTGAAAATACAAAGATTTCACTTAATAATTACCTTGCCATGCATAGCAATTATCTATATTTTTTAAAAGAACTAAATACATAAAATTATTTCAGACAGTCTTATGTACTAAATATCCTGCTGTTACCAAGGAAACAGTGCAAAAGGATCCAAAATAATTCGAAGCAATTAAAAAATTGGGAGCATAAGCTTCACTTCAAAAATGCTCTGACATTTAAAAAAAACCATTCAGAATGCTTCTGCTGTAGAAAGAAGAGTAGTAAAATGTTGAAATACCATTTTCTAATTTTCTAGTCAGAAAGTAATTGTAAATTCAGCACACTTCTTCCTTCACGTTCTTTTCCTTTTTTTACACTGTCTGCATTTTGACTAGTATATTTCCCAGTTCAACTCTATTGAACTGAAAAACTGTTGAAGACAACAACAGGAGAAACATGAGCAATAATTACTCTACCACCCATTAATATGTCATAATGCCCTTCAAGTCCTTTATACAAGGCCCAGCACAAACATCTTAACGCAGCAACTGTGAGTAATCGACCCCACCAAATGACAGTATGTGCAGACTCCTGTTATTTGCTAAATAATTTGATTTTTTTCATTAAAAGTGACTTAATTGAATTCATGCCAATAAATATTTCTTATGACCTCTCAATGGCAGGTAGTACACCAGAACCATGGCAAAACTCAAGTGCCCAATACATGATAAGTGGTGTCTGTCCTTAGTATAAACAAGAAAATTACTAAGGACTTAATTGCTTCAATTGCAGAACTAAAATAAAACATGTACTTACAGAGATGTGATTACCCTAAATGACTTAACTCCACTGTAGGGTGTCAAACGGGTCAGCTAAACATTCCTGACTGCAAAGAACATGCAGAACACATCAGCAAGTTTTACTTAGGTACAGGGTTTACCTTTTTATTGATGTAACACTGTCCCATTGTCACAATTTGTGTAGACACATTTCATTTGCAATACAATGGAAATATACAAATAGCCTAAGAACATACTCACTTGGGTGCTGGATCTCCTTCTGCCTCCTCTTCAGAATCTCTGTTTGCATTTCCAGTTGGAGGAAGAGATTCTGAGTCCTCATCACTGTCAGGAGTTTCTGAGCTACAGCTGCTTTTATAGCCTGGAGGCAGCGCTGGCCCTGCAACTGAACATCCAGAGTTACGTGGGATTAAACATTCCTAACAAGTATGATCTATCTTGGTATCCCCAAAACACATACCTGGAATTAAGTCTATTCAATCATTGCTCTGTGTAGTGTTTAAAGGAGATACCTAAACAAACTTGTAGAAGTTACTTCTTTCAGCACTGTATTTCAATTAACCCCTCCCACACTCAATTAGAATCACGGAATAGTCAGAGTTGGAAGGGACCTTAAAGATCATCAAGTTCCAACCCCCCTGCCATGGGCAGGGACACCTCTCCCTAGAGCAGGCTGCTCAAAGCCCCATCCAACCAGGCCTTAAACACTTCCAGGGATGGGGAATTTGCACATTACTAATCCATTACTACGTTAGCGTCATCTGGAACAGGGCAGGAAAGCCCTGCTTTATCTAACAACTGATTTACAATGCAGATGGTATAAACTGGTATAGTTAAAAGAAGCTATCATTTTAATAAAACATTAGAAGCTTATTAGTGAAGAATCACATCATTTGTACATACACAGAATGGGAGACCATAGATTAGTGGAATTTAATTGCCAGTCTGCTTTAGGAACGCTTCAACGATTAAGGTTATTCCCAGTTCAGCTCAATGTGAACAGCAGGCACAGACTTAAGTACTCTGCTGAAGAAGGGATGATTTGGGCATTCTGACTTCAAAGAATCATTGCTGGAGCAGTGCACGGAGCTCTTGTGCTCCGGTCATCCCTTCACCCTCTGGAGTTATGAGGAGGGGGGCCATATCCCAACAAAGGAAAAATTCAGATACTAGCAGTGCTAATGGGCCTGAGCATTTTCTGGCACTGTCCCCACCAGCAGCACAGCTCGTTATAGACTTATTTGGAATAAGTCAGCAACAGTCCCTAGATCCAGGGTAGCACACGCAGGGTCAGCCCCACTTAACAGACACAGCACTAACAGCCATCCAATAGAATCAAGATTTGATCCTACTGATGATTTAGCATCCTGAAATACAGCCACTATTCCTCCTTTTAATACTTCAAGTATTGAGTCCAAGACTGACAGGACAGAAAGATGTTTCGGTAGGGAAAGGGCATTGTCAGCTTTATGAATAGTCAAGGATTAGATGAAAAGATGAAGTGCAATAAAACCACATAAATGAAGGGTACCAGGAAATTACATCTCCAGTTAAAGAACTGTGACTTTCTGATAGTGCAAAATAAAACCTGGTACAGATTATGGTGCCATTGTTAGCTGACAAAAGCCAGGCAGAAATTGAGTCCTTCAAGTGAGCTTCATAAAGCTGTCACTCATCTTCAGCACAAGACACAGAACAAGGACAGACTACCAGCTACAAAGCATCCAGACACATCTGCCACTTTTTTGTTTTGTTTTCCATTTTAACGGGAGAGATTTCAACCAGGACATATAAATCCAGAAGAAAAACAGAAGAAAAAAAACCACAATATCTCAGCCTATAAAAGTAAAGTAAGTTCAAGATGAGAGAGAACTAACAGACGAATGCTAAATAGGAATAAAGACTGTGATCAAGAAGTCTCCCTTCTTGGTATGAGAAACACCACTGGATAAAAAGCATTTCAAAACCAGACAAATCCCACACAACAGCTTTCTCTATCTCCATCCACCTGATGCCTTGATACCATGGAAGCAGAGCTTCATTTGCTCTGAATGCAAACAGATAAAGGACTTGGAGTGAAAGGAGCAAACTGAGCTGCAGCCTGCAGCTGATACTGCAGAGGAAGAGAAAAGTTGCAAACAGCCTTGTGAGCTGGAAAGAAGATGTAAATCCAAACTATTTAAGGGAGGAGACTGGTTTCACTGACATGTTGTCCAACATCAGGGCTAACATACATGCTTCATATCCCAATCCCTCTCCCATCACACCAGCACAACTGTTTGCATGGGCTATGCAATAAACTGGATCAGGGAACTTAAGATGTGTAAAAATAACACTGCAAAACCCAGCACTCCCCTGAAAGAACTGCTTGTTCATGGAACCATACCCTAAGAAGGACAACCAGACACAAAACAGAGAGAGAGACTGATTCACAAATGGAAAATGGCATTTAAAGCCTGGGGAAGGAAAAGTCATTGGACATGGTGAAAGAAGTGGAGAAGAAAGAGACTTGGGAGAACAGGGATTAAAAATAAATACTGTCATGGTACTGACTGAGATGACTAATCAGCACAGGCAAGGCTACAGCTATGGATCAGGGTGAGATGGGGAGCCAAAGAAAAGAGTAGAGAGGAAGAAATAGGAATTGCTAAGCATAGATTGGGAAAGCAAAGAAAGGAAAGGGTAAGGATGGAGGTCAAGATCTAATGAGAATTCTGTGAATGAAGTTCCCTGAAATACATGGAAAAGTGAAGGAGAAATGGAGGAGAGTTTGGTGTCAGGAAACTAAAACCAATGAGGTGAGGAAGAGACGTGGATGTAGCAATGGCAGAGCAACAGGAGAGCAAGGAAGTAACCATAAGTAAGAACAACTCGGAGCAGAACAGCAGAATAAGAAAGCAAAAGAAGAAAATTTTGAGGATGGAGAGGAGAGAAACAGAGCCAAAGATACACCTCAAATCAGAGTGAAGTGAATGACTCACAGCCCCTAGAAGTAGCCATCTGAAGCTGCTCTGAGATGACCTCTGCATTGAGCTGGCACTGGTGACTATCTGCATGAAAATTAAGCCAATCCAATTCAGGAGTCAAATGAAAAACTACCTTTTGTTGGTTTTGCCAGATTAATTTCTGCTGTATCTGGTGATTCTAAGCAATCCACCGTGCCATCAGACAGGCCCTGAGAACCTTTCAAGAACAGACAGGAGTAGGGCCTTTCACTTTCAGCAAGGGTGATAGATCAACTCAGACATATCACATCAACACATCTGTACTTCAGCAAATGTGGACTCGGTGCTGAAATAGAAAAGAACCCAATAACCCCTTCTGCATCTCTGGCTATTTTTAGCTGTTCCTCAGCATCTCTTTCCTACTGCTACAAGGACAGCACAGAAGCAGGGATGAACGGGGCCAAAGGAGTTACAATTCTTCCAGCAGGAGAACATTCTGGCCAGCTTTGAAGAGTCATCATGAAAAGAAGTATCAGGAGATGAGTGTGTCCCATGGGCTGGACAGTGATAAGCTGAAGAAGGAAAGGTAAAGGATTTACCAGGGACAAGCTTTTGCATCTGTCCAACTACTGTCCACTCCCATCCTGCTCCTAATGAAGGGCTGCACTGTTTGAGCAGCGTCAGTTCTCTGACTCCAAAAGACATTGTTATCTCCTGCTAAAGTCCATTTTGACTCCCCCTGTGCTGACCTAAAAGCAGAGCAGCAACTGACACTTTACCTTAGTTACTCCCTCATCTTCTGAGGCAGAAGTACACAAGGAAACAAAAAGCCAAGCTGTTAACTCTGCTCACGTTTCACAATGGCAAACACCACATGTTGACATCGATGTGATTATATAAGCTACATATATTACATCTTCAGCTTTTCTTCATTAGAAAAAAAAAAAGGCAAGAATTTGCATGCTGAGTTACAACTATTAACAGAGCTGTTATGTCAGGTTCTGGAACTAGATGATCTTTAAAGATCCCTTCCAACTCATATCATTCTGTGATTCTATCCATATAAAAATTAAAGAAACGGAAATTTAGGAGTACTTCAAGAGACATTTATTTTGTTCACCACATCATATCGCAGACAGAAGACAAATGCTTATCTGGCAGCCAAGAGGGCAAACCGCATCCTGGGGTGTATCAAACACACATTACAAGCTGGTCAAAAGAGGTGATTATCCTGCTGTATTCAGCGTTGGTGTGGCCTCTCCTTGAATAACTCTGTGTGGTTCTGGACCCCACCATTTAAAAAGCATGCAATGGTCTTTGAATGTGTTAAGAGGAGGGCAAGCAAGCTGGTGAAAGGGCTGGAAGGAATGTCCTATGAGGAGTGGCTAAGGACTCTGCGTTTGTCTGGTTTGGAGCACAGGAGACTGAGGGGCAAATTCATTGCTTCTGCAGCTTCTTGGGGGGACATAGAATCATAGAATGGTTAGAGTTGGAAGGGACTTTAAAGATCATCAAGTTCCAACCCCCCCTGCCATGGGCAGGGACACCTCTCCCTAGAGACCTGCTGACATGGAGAGGGAGGTGCTGAGCTCTTCTCCCTGGGATCCAGTAACAGTACACATGGGAATGGTTCAAAGCTGAGCCAGAGGAGATTCATACTGGACATTAGGAAACATTCTTCACTGAGTGCATGGTGAAACACCAGAATAGGCTTTCTAGAGAGATGGTTCCAACACTTGTCAGTGTTGAAGAGGCATTTGGACAATGTCCTTAACATGCTTTGTCAGTCCTGAATTGTTTGAATTTTGTTCGTTTGCATCTTTTTAAAAGGCAAATAAATTCCTTCAACCATTTCATACAGAAATCCCTCAGCAGACTTGCCAGTGTGACTGTACTACTATGGACTTGATGTACACTGGGACAAAAAGTGGACAAACTAGGCTAAATGACCCAGATTAAATACAGACAAAACACTTGGCATCACAAAACCTGATAAGCTTAACTTATTTTGTTCAGTAGATTCACACACAATATAGGTATTTGCAACATGTATCAGTATGTTGGTAGAAAGAAAGTGAATAAGCCATCAACACACAGAGAAATAGGAGAGGCTGCCTCGGCTCAATCAAGCGTGAAGTCAGGACTTCAGTACAAAGCCAAGCTACAGGCTCAGAGCTTCATGTTGCTGTGGTGTTAGCTAAGGCAGCAGCTTTGGTCTCTCTTCCTACTGCTCCCTCTCCTGGATTAAAGAATGAGAAGAACAGTCAGGCACAGCACACCCTTCCCATGGGAGCTGCTTTGATCGGAAAAACAGAGTGATCTCAGAAACACTGCCAGAAACTGAACATACATATATGCCAGTCATCTGAACTTGGATTAAGGAGAGGGAGTACTAAGGCTCAAACTGTTACTTCCAGAGCTATTGTTGATAGAGACACATAAGAGTTTAAGTGGGGGAAACTGAGCTCTGCTACCGAAGACCCAGCCTGGCAGTCTTCGAGAGATCCCACTTCTCAGCACTCGAGGCCCTGGCAGCAGAGGCATCACAGATTCAAAGGCCAGTTTCACATCCTGAGGAAAGCTGACGGGAAAAATTTTAGTTTCATCAAGTGTTCTGGTCTGACAAAGGAGAGCATGCTGCTAAGACCTCACCACCGCCTTTTCTTCCTCTACAATACACTCGGAACTACCAGAGAACGCAGGCCTAAAAGCACATGTGGGACTTGAGGGGACAAACCACCAGATCAACACAGCAGTTTTTAAAAACAAGTTTAAAACCATTTCGTATCTGTAGAACATAAGATGACTTCTTTTTTTATGAAAAAATCACTATAAAAGCACCCGCCAAGGTTAGCTCCACCGCAGACTGAGCTGCCAAGCACTGGCTGCCAGAGCTGCTTCACCCACCCACCGCACGACCCTCCCTCCACCCGAGGCCCACAGCGGGGGGACGCACAACATTCCGGGGGCAACGACGACGACGACGACACCCGGGGGATGAGGAGAGGGACACGCCTCTCCCTTGCGCTCCGCGGCGGGGCGGGCAGCCGCCCCCTCCAGGCCTCGGAGCGGGGAGAGACCGCCCGGAGCCGTTAGGCCCTTCGCGCTCACCCTGGCTGAAATCCTCATCCGGGTCG
>VXBW01006025.1:11078-31851 GCA_013400375.1 Thinocorus orbignyianus
ATGCAGCACCACAGCCACACTTCCGGCGCGGCCAAACTACGCAACCACCCTCGCTCCACCCGGAAGGTTTAACCCCCTCTTTGGGTGAGCGGTTGAATCCCGGAAGTGACGCATTTTGTAGTGGCCGGCGGCCTGTTCCCCACGCGGCGCTAGAAGGCTGTNNACCCGCCGCCCAGCCCTTACCCTCCTCCCGCCTCCTCGCAGCCCGCCGAGAGCGGCCCGCCCGCCGAGCCCTCCCTCCAGCCCGCCGAAAGCTCCCCGCCCGCCGACGGCTCCTCGCAGGCCGCCGAGGAATCTTCGCCGCCCAGAGGGGGTTCCTCGCAGCCCCCCCAGAGCTCCTCACCAGCCGACGCCTCATCCCAGCCCACCCAGAGCCGCCCGCCCGCCGAAAGCTATTCGCAGCCCGAGGGCTACCTGCCTCCTGAGGGCTTCCCGCAGCCCAACGGTTACCTGCCGCCCGCCAACGGCTTCGCGCCCTCCGACTGTTACCCGCCCTCCATCTACAGCTACCCACCGCCCGCCAGTGGCTACCTGCCCGCCGACAGCTTCCCGCCCGCCAACAGCTACCTGCCCCCTGATAGCTACGGGCCGCCCGCTGCCTGGTACCCGCCGGCCTACAGAGATCGGCCGCAGGGCCCGCGTGCCGGTGAGAGGCCTGGGGGAGGGTGTTTCTTGAGCCCATGGGTTCCTTCAGTGGTGGGAACCCCAGGGCTGTCCCTAACCTTTGGGGTCAGAGATCATAGAATGGTTAGAGTTGGAAGGGNGCACTGGACCTGTTTCAACAGTTCAATGTCCTTTCTCTGTTGAGGACTCCAAAGCTGGACACAGTACTCCAGGTGGGGTCTCACCAGCGCAGAGTAGATGGTCCCATCCCTCCAAGGATGTGCCCCGCTGTGTGTGCTGGTTGCACAACCCTGCCTTGTCTCTCCCCCCAGGCCTTTCCCTGCTACAGCAGGCCCACAGAGGTAGCAAGGGATGTGTTTTACGAGCTGTATGTATAACTGTCTTTTTTGGTTTTTTTTTTAATTATTATTTTATTTTTTGAAGGTGGAAAAGGAAATTTCTCCCAAAAATGGCAACGTGAGCAGGCGCCTGGATTTACTAAACGCTTTTCAGGAGAAAATAACAAGCCAAAGGTATGGATTGGGGTTCTCAGCACAAGAAAGACATGGACTTTTTGGAGTGGGTCCGGAGGAGTGCCACAAAAATAGTCAGAGGGCTGGAGCATCTCTTCTGTGGGGGTGGGCTGAGGGAATTGAGGTTAAGCCTGGAGAAGAGAAGGCTCTGGGGAGCCCGTATTGTGACCTATCAGTATTTGAAGGGGGTTTAGAAGAACGACGGGGACAGACTTTTTAGTAGGGCCTGTAGTGATAGGACAAGGGCTAATGGCTTAAAGGATAAAGAGGGTAGTTTTAGATTGGACATCAGGAAGAAATTTTTTACAGTGAAAGTGATGAGGCACTGGTGCAGGTTGTCCAGAGAGGTTGTGGATGCCCCATCATTGGAAGCATTCAAGGTGATGCTGGATGGGGATTTGAGCAACCTGATCTGGTAAAAGATGTTCCTGCCCATGGCAGGGGGCTTGGACTCCATGAATCTTGAAGGTCCCTTCCAACTGTCCTGTCATTCTGTGATGGTGGCTGTTGTGTGGGAGTAGAGAGACCCCATACTCTTGTCTAACTTGCCTGCCCTTACAAGAGGGGAAACGTGTGACAGTTAGTCTGCAAATCTTGAGCCTGTTGAAAGGAAGATATATTTAAACCAATTTCTAACATGGGTTTACTTTAGAAAAGCCATTATTGTGGCGATGCCTGAGTGCCTAAATTACATTAGAGCTCTGTTGTATTATCAGAACCAGGCAGCCAGGTCATCCTGATGTGTGTAGTGGGAGAAGGAAGGATCTCTGCTGCTCTTTGAGATTTTACATGACGTATGTGGCCTGACTTGATAGGGAAGAGACTCAGGACTGTGGCCTAGCTCTTCTCCCAGCCCTCAATAAATCTGTTCCAGCCTGGTGTGTGTGCAGAAGTGATAGTTGATAGAAAGGTGGTAGTGGAAAGAACAGAGTGCAGGGCGCTTGCTTTGGAAGATGGGTGATTTGAACTTCACTTTCATGTTCTGTTAGCTTATCTCTGAAAGCTTTGAAACATGTTTTAACTGATGGGTTTATTAAAAAGCTCATTAAAGTGTTTCACACCTACTTAAAAATAGGAATACTTCATAGTCTTGTAACTGCAACGTTGAGATGATTTTTTTTTTCTTTTGCAGACCAAAAAGAAAAAAGAGCCAGTTTTCTCTCATTACTGTGATACCTGTGACCGTGGCTATAAAAACCAGGAGACCTATGACGAACACATTTCACAACATAAACAGGTTGATGAGCTGAACTTGTTATATTTACACTTTGATTTTCAGCTTTGTGCCTGTTAAATAGTTAGCTGTAGACACTCTTTCAATGGAAGACTTAACAATGAGATTCCACAGCTACAAAAAGTGTTAGTAGAGGATTGTTGTGTGTAGGGGAGTTCTTGATTGTGTTTTTTTTTATTGCTGAAGTAATTTTAGTGTCTGTCTTGGGAAGTATTGCTAAGTCACCCTAGTGGTAGGATTTAATTCATGGACATCAGTGTAGAATGTAAAATTACTGTGTGAAAAGACTGTATTTGGAAATCATATTTTAAAAATCCACTCCTTTGTTGCAAGGAAGTATCAAAATTTAAAATTGGAGATTCTGCAAATCTTTCTCTGAAGTTAACCACGTTATTTAAAAGTACATTATCCCTTCTTACTCGTTTTTACAGTCACATTTGAAATGTTTTGAAACTGGGTAGCTTAAAAGTTCTATAACTAACTGTACAGGGATCTGACGCTGAGTTTGTTTGAAACATGCTCAAGTGCTTATTTGTAATATTTTTGTGTAACTTGGTGTGTCTTAAGTTCACCCCCCTATCTTGCAGTGCACAGAAGAAGGTTGCAATTTCAGCGCACATGAGAAGATAGTTCAGATACACTGGAAGAACGTAGGTATCCCTCTGAGCTTAAAATAGGAATCTCTGTGATCTTTACTGTAGTCCCTTTTGTCATTCTACAGGGGCTTGCTTTCGTTCTTTTGGAATGAAAACTTACCGCCTCTGAGTAGAATCTCTTTTAAGGCAATGTTGTGGATGAAAATATGTTCAGTATTAAGTTGGGTTTTTTTTACTGGGTTCATTTTGTAATCACTGTGTGCAGTTTCATCACTTCTTGAGATGAAAACAGTGTGATACTGCCCTAGTTGTGAGAATACTTTTTTTTTCTTTCCCCTTCTAAACACCTATGAAATACTTTTTCCTTAGGCACATGCGCCTGGTGCTAAAAGAATAAAATTAGATAGTCCAGAAGAGATCGCTAGATGGAGAGAAGAAAGAAAAAAGTGAGTAAGACCTTTGGTTTTGGTTTATTTTCTCTGTGTGATCATTAGAGGACAACTGAAAGGCAGTAGCAGCACGTGTTTGCTGCTCCTGTTCCTCTGACTCCGCAAAGTCCTGCAGTTGTGGTCTGTGTTAGAATGCCTTGAGCCAGGAGGGTGCAAGCTGTCAAGGCTATTGTTATTCAGATGATTGTAGTAGAAAGCAAAGATACCAACTGAAAAGGACCAGATGTTCGGTTTGATATGATTTATTCCTTTTAGTCTGATCACTGAGATCTTTTAGATCAGAAATGTGTGTGTGTTCCCTTGGTGTTTTTTTAAGAGCTAAGAAGTCTGGAACTATTGTGCTGACTGTAATTGTAATACATCCCACTATGTGCAAATTTCCATAGCTTAAGTTATCCTAATAGACCCCAGCAGGGAGTTTTCCTAATTTTATGAACTTTTTCCATTGCTTGACACTCTACTAATGAAAGGTTATAGAATCTGTGAATGATGCTGTCTCAGGCAGTCTATTGTACCTAGAGTGCAAGGTAAAGTTCCCATGTAAGTAACATTTCTCATTCTGTTATGTGAGGTGGTATAACTTTTTTCTCTTGGCCAGCACTGAAATGTTTGAAAATTCACACTGTGCTTCCATAGACAGTATCCCACTACTTTTTAATTTTCTTGGTGTTAAACGTATTAAAATCTCCCCTTTTCCATCCAGGTGAAAGATGCTGTAAGCTTTCCTCAGCTTCTTTTCTTAACTTAGAATATAGACTTGAGAGTGATCAGTACACGGGTTTTGTTTCTGTGAACAAGGGACCACTGCAGAGTCAGAAGTGATGCAAATTTAATTTCAAGATCACTGGTGATTAACTAGGGCAGTGTGCTAGTCATCTGTTCTGGTGTGTGTGTGTTTGTTTTAAACAAAAATAACAGTTTTAAATGAAAATAACAGAAAATAACTTCCATCCCTGGAAGTGTTTAAGGCCAGGTTGGATGGGGCTTTGAGCAACCTGCTCTAGTGAGAGGTGTCCCTGCCCATGGCAGGGGGGTTGGAACTTGATGATCTTTAAGGTCCCTTCCGACTCTAACCATTCTATGATTCTGTGGGTTGTCTGGTGAAGTCTTACTGATGAGTACAGCTTGCATTTGTGTCAGAAAGCAATGTTAATGTATTCTGGCTTTGAACCTGACTTCCCTTGATAAGTTTTTACACTGTGGTTTTGTAAAAAAGACAAATTAGTGGAATCTATGATAGAAGTTTTTTAATTTCCTCCCATCAGTTTTTGCTGTAATGAGAAACAAAAATTGCTCCCTGTATAATTTAATCCCTGCAGGCTTTAACTTTACTTTGGACACGGTTTCAGCTTTTTCTGTGAATTTCAGAAGAGCAGTCAGCACATCACAACAGTCATGTGTTGCATTTGCTGATCATTTTTTACAAGTGAAGATAATCTGTATGTTCCTCTTTTGTTAAAAAAGACATCTTATTGATGCAGAAACAAAAAATTATTTTCTCCTATGTTTAAAATGCCATAGTTTACCAGAGGAAAGTTGTTTGTGATCTGTACAACCTTAGTGTTAGGTTAGTTTTGTTAGGTTTTTGTTAGGTTTTAGTTTTCCCAGCTTTCATTTTATTCAAAAGACACGTGAGGTCTTGGTTTTTATTTGCTGTCAGTCTTTTTTTTTGTTGTCTCTTTTTTTTTTTCCCCCCACATCTTTATTACTTGCAGTATAAAGTGTTAACAGGGTTAGCAAAGCCCAAAATGTCTTTAGATTTGTCTGTCTGCTGGCCTACACTTAATTTTCTAAGAAAAGCTCTAATGAAAAACACTGATACTTGTGTGCAGAGTCTTTGCTACTCTTGTCCAACTTTTCATTAAATTAATTGTTTTGGGAGGTGCTTTGGGAGAGTTCCTGTGTAGTGGAAGATGCTAAGGTTTAACTGTTGAAATGATTTTTCAGGCGTGTGTGTCAGTACATGTTCTACCATTTACTAGAACGTTAGGGAAGCAGGAACTTAATGTACAATCGTGTTTTAGATACTCTTTGCTTGGGAAGTGGGTGCCATGGGTCACAGGAACATTTATCTACAGTTAATTGTAAGGATGATGCTCTCTACCTGGGACTGTTTTTGCTAAGTTTCTAGAGAATCTCATGGTCGATACTGTTGGTTTTTTTTTTACAGATGAATATAATTTGGTTGTGTTACAACATTGCTGAAAGCCTTTGTTCACTGCAGCACGGTAAATTCAGTTGAAATAAAGTCTTGTAGTCAAGACCACCAACCAAAACAGGATACGGGATTAGGACCTTCTTACTCAAGGCCACTAGATGGAGTAGTGCTGTGATTTATTGTGGTACTTCAGCCCTTCTGTGGGCATCTTGTTTAGCTGTAATGGATGGGTGTAGAATGACTACCTGGGTGGCTTTTGTTACTGTTTGTACAGCGAGAAAGCTTTATTAACATCCGTTTTTTTCTTTTTTTTTCTTCTTTAAATTAATTTTAATTTAGCTTTTTTAAAAAAATAAAATTACGAGAGAACCGTAGCTGAAACTTTTGTGAAGCATTAATTGGGTCACCAACAAAGCATCAGTTTAGTACTGAAGGCCTGTTGTTGAGTCACAGTAAACATTGCGTGGTACAGAAAATAAGGACACCAGAGGGAGTCTGAGCTATGAGGCAGTCTTGTTTTATGGGTGACAGGAAAAAGCCTTTTTCTTTCTCTGACGCTACAGTCAGAGCTAAGAATGAATCTTTTTAGGTCATTAGCAGTTTGTTTCTAATTAGGTTGCAGTGATTTAAGATGTGTGTTTCCATGCTGCATCCCTAAAATTCCTGTCTTATTTCTTCTTTCAGCCATTATAAATAATTACTTGCAGAGTTGAGATTTTTCTTCTTAATTAGCTGCTGCATTGCTCAGTTGTGTATCCTGCTTAAAATCTTTTAGAAAGAGCCTGTGTTTATGGTGCAGCCTTTCTCACATAGGGGGAAGAGAAAGGGGAGAGCTAGTAAGCAGCGAGTATCTCTAGAGAAAGTATGTCAGAATGCCATTCTGATTCTATGCAATGCCCTGTTTGTTGCTGCAGCCTTCACATCTCTTATTACCTAAAAAATTCTTTAATGATTTGTGAGCCCTTGAACCTGCTGAGCCAGGCAATCCCATTAAGCGATCGGCAATAGAGATGAAGTTCCATGGGACCTCAGGGTTTTCCCATGTTTTGCAGACCGATGATTGTGAAGTCTGACATCAACTTGGGTGTTTAGAATTACTTTTCTTGTTTTGGTTTGTCCTGTCGCTTCCAAGTGTTGAGAAATATGCTGGTTTCGTGTGCCTAAAGAGAATTATCTACAGCAAATTTCCTTAATTTGTCAAAATGAGGTATTGCTGTCTTCCTTCCTTCCCAAGTGAGATCTGGGTCCTGCCAGCCCATCTGTTTCTAAGCAAGTCTTCTCGAGCAAAGGTTATTAGAAAGAATGTGGTAAGGCTGCTCTGGTGTTAGAGCAAATAGTTTATATATAACGTTGGAGGATTTTCGTGATCTTGTGTGTGACTTGTAAATTCTTCCCCTCCTCTCTCCACCTCATTTCTTTAATCTTTTGGAGTATTTTCTTATTCAGTTAGGGATTGACTTCTTTATTTCCTTGCAATATATCTCATAGACCAAGAACGTGCCTAATGAATAAGGCCAGTACTGTCAAGCACACAACTTCTAGTTAATTTGTGGTTGTCTGCTTGAATAATGATAACCCTGGAGTAGCTTGGAATCCTCCCCAGTGTTGCATTCATAGTAATTAAATATGAAATAAGGAAAATAATTTCTTAGTGCCTAGTAAAGGTGGAGAAGATGAAGCAAAGTAGAAAGAATGTGTTGGTAGATCAAGGTGAACACCTATACAATAAAGTCTACTCTGAACTGCAGGGATGGACTAGCAATAAAATTGCTGCAGCTAACGTGGTAAAATCACACCAGAGATGCAGTGCTTGATAAAATGCCTGGGAGTCTTCAACCAAGGTTTTATCGTCTCTCTGTTGGGCCATCTTTGTTCCCTTTGGGCTATCTATATTGCTTTTGCTGTTGGTTGTGAGTATGCAATCAAGACCAGCTCAAGAAATTTTTGGGCAATTTGATCATAGTGCTGTTCCTCCTATGAAGATGATAACCTTGTATAACTCTAGACTCACACTGTGGGTGCTATAGAAACGGGTCTCTTTTCTGTTAGACATTGGCAAAGCTCTGTTGTTCCACTGCTTGCTAAGAGGCAGTTTACTCTGATGTTTATGTGAACAAGATCGAGGATGCTGACCTATAAAACCTGTATGACTCTGGTTAGTGCACTCATTTATTGAAAAAGTAATAATAAATCTATTCAGTAGGGTACACGTTAGTGATTATGCTTAGGTCACCGTTCCCTATCTCTGGAAGCTTAAGGTATCCTTTACCTGCATGTCACTTTGGTATATATGTAATATACTCAGCTTGAAAAGCAGTTTTCTGATGTTATTCTGACAATTTATACTGAAAAAATTCCAGTTTGAAGTGTGTATATTTGGAGACTGCAGCTTGAAATCTGCTGTGCCGGACCATCACATGCTGGTTTAACTCACTCTCTTCCAGTAAGTTACTTAGGTTCGTAAAGCCTTTGGGGTGACAGATGAAGCTCTCTGTACTCAAGCTCTAACAAGTTGTTTGCAGAGCCTAAGTGCGAGGCTACTTCTGCCTCAGTAGTGTTTGTAGATAACATTTTAAGAACCTGGTTTTGTTAGGGGAGGAGGAGGGCATGCCTTCTGAGAAGGATTCAAACCCAGGTCAACTCACTGGTGGCCTTTTCTGTGGAGAGACTCAGTGTAGGCTCTTCCTTTGGTGGTGGTGCACCTCTGTTCAGGAGCAGTCTTCCTAAGTTTAGCCTTCTTGAAGAATTCTGTGTATCAAAAAAAATTAAATTCTTCACTTTTTGATTTTTTGACCTCGAGTACTTTGATGGTCAAGACCATAGTGTTTCCAGTGTAGGCCTCTGCCTCCACTTGAGGTCCAGTTGAATTCTACTGCTTCCATGGGTAGATCTAGCTGATGCTAGGAAGGGCACAGACTTCTTTGTGTTGTGGCACCTGATGAGTTGTTGAATTGCACTGGGGCTAGTACCTTGGGGGGGGTGGGTAACTTTCATCCAGCCTGTTTGGTCCATGTGTTCCTTGCATGGACACTTAAGGTTGATTTGGCCAGGTTCCACCAGGACCCATTGGTGGGTTTAGCCCAGCCTCATCATTGCACAGCAAAACAGCTGGGGAGGAGTGAACCCTGTCTACCTTGTATAAGAGGCCAGTGACCTGCAAACTTCCAACATCTAGAGCTTCCTGGCCACCATGTCTGTAGACATGGTGGAATAAACTAGCAGATGCTCATTGTGAATGAAATGAAGCACTGCATGTGGGCCATTAAAATAGGTACCTTTTCTGCACAAGGTAAAAGGCAGAGAGTAAAATGTTATTGAACATTAGAGAAGAGCTGGAGAAAAGAAACACAGTTGCCACAAGTGCCTTCAGATGTGCTTTTACTGCCATACTTGTACTTATGGCTTGAGCTCTCTTCAGCTGCTAGTTACTGCCTGTGTCAACTGGAAGGGTGCTTTAGGAGAAATCTGTCTGTCTTGGCAATGAGTTGAACTGCAAGCCTTCGTGGAGTCCATTACGGTGGCTCAATGGAGGGAGTGGTAACTCATCGGAATGAAAGTGGGAGGCAGTCACGTCTCAAATCGTGTTATGAGAGCGTGTCTGGATATGTCCTTAATCAACATAACTACAGAAGTACTTTGAAGGCTCCTTTGCTTCAGGATTAAGGGTCTTCCCTTATGTCTTTAAAAAAAAATTTCTAAGACAAGCTTGGGGCTCTTTTGAGCATAACTACTTATTTTATAGCTCTCTTTTCTCCTTTGGGCCTTACTGCTCTGAAGGAAAGCACCTTATCCTAAAACTGTGAAGAGGTGCCAAGCACCAGGGTCTTTGTCAATGTGAAACTCTGGAGACTAAATAATTCATTGCACACTTGCTGTGTGCTGCGAGTGTTACAACATGGATGAACAAATGTAGCTAACGGGGTAGAGCGTAGATAAAACATCATGTCCCTATGCTCACTTGAGCTGTATGGCAGATTTCTGGGAGAAATCCAAGGAAAATAGAAGTTGACAGCTCGTGTTCAAATCCTCTTAAAGGAGACAAGTTCTGTAGTGTGTTTAGGTGTGTCTCGTAGGAAAAGCATCTCATCTACTTTGCTTGTTATGTGGTTGAAGCTGTCTTGCATCAGTGTGGCACTTAACAGTCGCGTTGTAAAATTGGGAAGATGCATGTGAGAAGATTAAATATTTAAAGGAAGATCCGTGTCCTTTTTGATAGCTATATATAGTGAGTAGCTGTTCTAAGTTTCTCGTTACTCCATTTTAATAGACTTATCAAATATTTACACTTTGCATTTCTATCCAGAAGCTGGTGGGGGTGTGCGTGTGTTTCTCATTTACCACCTTTATCTCAAAGCCCTGGGATTTAGCTAACTAATGTTTGCAGAGCATCTAGCATAGCCATTTTGGGACTTTGCTGGTAATTTGCAGCAGGCTTTGCGTGTTTGAACCAGCACGTTCGTCCACGGGGAGGGAATGGAAGAGAGGGATGGTTGGGAAGATGGTTACAACAGTAGATTTGTTTTGATCTGCATGACTTAGCAATTTTTCTGGAAGCTGGAATTAAAGACGGTCAGTAGTTTTGGTGAACTAGAGGTCAGCATGCAAGCACAATACTGAATATTGCTCGAGAGGAAACTTGTGTGCTCTTCTCTGACTGTCACATTAAAAGGATTTTGTGCACCCAGAAGCTGTTTTCTGGTATTACAAGAGCTCAGCGACTGGTTTGCTAAAGGCATGTTGGACCTTTTAAGATGATTCAAATACTCCAGTTGAAGCACCGTAAAAATGAAATTGTGGGACTAAATCGTGCTGTTATATTTAGGGGCAGGCAGAGGGTTCATAAGTGTAACTGCACTGTTTGTTTGTAGCTTGTTTGATGGTTTGGTAAATCTGATCCTACCAATTTGGTGGGGGATTTATTGTTTGGGGTTGTTTTGGCGTTGAGGTTTTGGGGTTTTTTTGCATCTGAGTGCACAAACATAAATGCATTCAGGTTTCTTTTCCTCACCAATGCCTTTCTAAGAAGGAAACAGTCTGCTAAACTTCCATGAAATGTTATTAAAAATCAGTTAGGTTTATAGAGGATGCTGGTTTGGTGAAGGGGGTGTTGGTAAGGTATAGTGAATCATTTCAGGGCCTGTGAATTTTTATTTTTTTTTCCCTTCTAGAAATTTTCCTACATTGGAAAACATTGAAAAGAAGAAGGCAATGCAGATGCAGAAGGAAGAAAGGGGAGAAGTGCTGACTACCCAACAGTTTGGGTAAGTGTTTTGAAACAAGCTTGTTACTTTCCTCCTAGTGAGTTCAGAAGGACACTGTCCTAGTGTAGTTTCCCAGCACTTACTGCTTCCACTGTACGCACAATCCAGCTGCCCTTTAGGAGGGGACAGGTCATTGACAAACAGCAGTTTTCTATTTACAGTGCTTCATAGTTCAGTTAAATTAAACAGTAATTGTGTTTGAAATCTGGTGTTCTTGCTCTGGCTTATTTAAGAGAAGCATGTTCTAGTGGCCGTTCATTAGATCACCGTAACCTGGGTCTCTAAAAAAGAAATAATGGGGATGGAAGTCATGCAACATGATGAATTCGTGTGGTCTAATCCTTTAATGGCTGAAAATGGCCAAGTGAGATTTTTTTTAAGAGCGGATTTGGCTTCTTACTGTCTCCTTTTGGATTGTAAATCAATAATTAAGTGAAAAAGGGAGGAAGATTGAACTTTATTTTCATAGCTTAAGTAGTGCCACTTCTTTCTTCTGCCTCTATTTATCCTCTACCTTTGTTTTGAGCCTAATGCTTACTCCTTTTGAACTTTTATCTGTTCTCTCCTTTATATTGTGGATTACTTTCCAGTATGGTCTTCGTTCTTTTATCTTCCCCTCAGCGTCAGTGTTATGTGGAGCCAGCTAACATTTTAAAAAATGTTATCATGATCCATGCTCCCAGGAATATCACCTGTTTAAACTTGAACAACTGAGCTGGAGGGCAGAAGCGGGCCCTGTTCTAAGGGGCTCTTGCTAAATACCCGTTGTTCCTGCATGGAAGTGAAGCTGGAGCTTGCCTGCTTTGTTTTGGTTGTTTGTTTGTTTTTTTTTATAGGGACTGGCACTAAACGAAATAAAGCTTGCAGCAAGGTAAAGCCATTGAACTAATGCAGAATAGGGTTCATGTCAGGCAAGTACAGTTTGTTAAATGGTGATAGTGCAGAGTACCTTGGTGCATCATGTACTTCAGGAAGCCTAACACTTACCCACCCCCTCCAACTGGTTGCCTTTCATGACTTTGGAAGGAAAGGCCTATAAAATACCGAAGGAAAACTTCCTTCAAAGGACGTAAAATTGCAGAAGTACTTTGGACCCGAGGAACTGTGTCCATTTCTGGGCTTCTTAGTTCAGGAAGGACAGGGAACTGCTGGAGAGGGTAGAGCAGAGGGCCTCGAAGATGATTAGGGGCCTGGAGCATCTCTCTTAGGAGGAAAGGCTGAGGGACTTGGGTCTTTTTAGTCTGGAGAAGAGAAGGCTGAGGGTGGAGGATCTAATCAACACCTTAAAGGGTGGGTATCAAGAGGAAGGGGTCAGTCTTTTTTTTCAGTGGTGCCCAGTGACAGGACAAGAGGTGGCAGGCACAAACTTGGCCATAAGAAGTTCCATCTAAACACAAGGAGGAACTTCTTCACTTTGAGGGTGGCAGAGCACTGGAACAGGCTGCCCGGAGAGGTGGTGGAGTCTCTGTCTCTGGAGACATTCACATTGCTTGTGACAGCAGCAAACTGTCTCGTGTCTGCAGTTTCATTTGGTAACTCTTGTGGCTGGGAGTCAGTTCCATTATGTAGTGTTAGATGTACATCAGCAATTCTACATTTGTTAGTAACTCTGTATCTGGGAAATTGTTTGGAAAAAAACCCAAACCCTCAAAACTATAGCTTGTTACTTTCACTTTGTGACCTTTAACTCTGGTTGATTTTAGAAATATCTTCTTTTTTCCCCTCCCTTCCCTGAGGTTGCTAGCACTGTGGATTTGACAAACTGTCCAAAAATCTGTTGTTTCTACTTTGTATATCAACCATAAAGATTCTGGAACTGGTGCTTATCTGGCAAATTTACTGATGCATGAGGCAAAAATAGAATACAGCTTGTTCTCTGCAACCTGTACTATTAAAGCAAGTAAAATTTAGAAAGACATAGATACTTAACACTTCTGCAGCACTTTCCATTTGTGGTTGTCTGAAGTGCTTTACAACTGCTAATTCTCAGCATCCCCACGTGTGAGATTAGAGCTGGAGAAGCACCACTTTGGTAGCCTGCCTGGTGTCTTGCAACAGCTGATTAAAACCAGTGCAGGGCTCTTTATCCCCTCTGAACGGGAAGTGAAGGGTAGTATATCTTTCACCAGGGAAAGGCAGGAGGCAGATGCCAGGCTGACATTTGTTGGGATGTGTTTGTGACCTTGGGGCTTTCTCTCTGGGTGTTTGAGGCCCCAGAGAAATCAGAATGTTGTTGTTAACCCTTGGTCAAGGACAACACCTCCAATTGAGTCTGTGCTTGCTCAGTATCTTCTAAATTATACAACAACATCCTGAATTTAGAGCCCGGCTGTACAAATTCAGAAATGTGGTTCTCTGTCTAGATGGAATTGAGTTACAGGAGCTAATATTAGCCTCCTTTTGTGGATGAGAGAGACTGATGCACGGGAAGGTGGTGGCTTGCCTCTTGTGCCATGGGAGCACTGTGGTGGATGATGCGATCAGGGCTGAGCAATTGGTGTTAGACACTGTCATGAGATGACTGGAGAATGCAAATGAAATGAAACTAAGTATGTTTTGTTGCCATATAAAGGCATTTTGAATGTTACGGCAGGGCTTATTCTCCTCTCAAAAAGGACTTAATTAGGCTGAAAAGGTTATGGAAGAGAGGAATCTTGGTAATGGGAACATTTCTGTAGAAGCAAAGAAGAGGTTGCTTGGAAGGGCTGTATGGTGGCGGTCTAGAGAAATTGCATAGGTTGGAATAGAATGAATAGGTAATAGAATGCAGTTATGCACTGTTTCTTGTAACTCAAGAAGGATGGAAGTACCAAATGATGATTTTAGATCCTAGAATGAAGAAAAACCAAAATAAGTCCTTTATCACAAAATATTAACACTTTGATGCAAGACTTCAGCACAACATGAGATGCAAAGCCATCAGGGTCTTGGGAGCATCTCTAGTTAGAGAGGGTCTCTAAACAGTACACCATGGAAATAATAGCTGAGGGGAAAGGTGGCCATTCACCCTGCTTTTGTGCTGTTGTTTTGTTTCCTCGTGTGTTCCACTGGCTGCTTATCAGTGACAAGATACCAAGTTAGAAATACTCTTATGAGACTCTACTTGCAGATGGATGACTCTAGACCCAGGGAGAAGTTTCAGGAAGAAGCTCTTGCCCAAGTACAGTATTACACAGTTGACTGTGCCTAACAGGATCTCTGCCATGCTGGAGGGGAGGCTGAGGGAGAGAATATGGAGCAGAACAAACCATGGGGCTCATCCTGGATGAGAAATCTTGTATGTCTGTTGTAGTTGGAATGCGCTCATGAATGGTTGCAGTTTTGTTTCGCTGAATTAAGTTTCTGTTACTTGAAAATAAGTATTTTCAGTAAGCTTAGGCTGTCCCTTCTGTATTTGCTTTTCTGTCTAGGTCACACCTAATCTTGTATCTACAGCCTTTGACGAGGGTTTGTTAAGCTCTCCAGGAAGCTTCCTATAACCATGTTTTGTGTTTACAGCATAACCTAGATTACAGAACCATGGAAGATAAGTGGAACTGACACACTGTGCTCTTCCCATATTTTAGGACTTGTTATTTTGTTTCAGGTTTTAAAGTATCTATTGTCCTGATAGAACTTTCTTTTATTCCTTTTCCACTGGTGTGAAAAAGAGGAATGGCATGTTAGTTGGAGGCAGGAGTAGGGAGTCATTGCAACTGGTGGTGTCAAATGGCTGAGCAGATCTAGAGCAGCAAGGCCCTTCTCTGAGCTGTAACTGGAAAAAGGAGACTTGAGCAGTGGGAGTGTGCTTATAGTAGATGATGCTTCCCTTTTAAGTCCATGTTCCCCCTATTTTAAATGATCTAATTACTTAAGAGAAGGAAGTATTTGTTTACTTTGTAATGTGAAATGAAAACACTATATCCTCACGCTGTAGATGATAGAGGAACTTGCTCAGCCTATGTTCTCTTTGCCTTGTTGAGACATAAAAGTCATGAACTTCAAACTTTTCATTTAGGTTTCAGCTTTGTCGCATTGCCCTGCCAATGAGACAAGCTGTGACTGCCTGTCTGTCTGTCACCATGTGTCAGCTGAGCTGGAGTAAGTCCTGGCATCTTGTCTTGCTGAACCTTAGATGTGGGCCCAAGGTGTTTGGTTACATCAATTGATTTTATTCTCACAGCTTTGTCATGTGTGTGAGCTTTGCATTTCTATTCTCCAGCAAAATGAAGGGGATGTGGAAGCCTACAGAAAACCAAGAGGGGATTGGGCAACAAGGAAGACAGAGGAGAAGACAAAGGCGCCCGTTCTGGAAGAAATTTAGGAAAAATGGTGGCAATCATAATGTACACAGTACTGAGAATGAAGCCAATGGACCAGAAAACAGCACGTGTGAAAAGGAACATGAAAAACAGAGTGATTTGGCAGCTCAGCCAGACATGAAGGATGTGGACCCTCTCAGTCTTCTGGCAAATGGTGACGTTGGTAAGATGAAGGAACTTAGAGAAGTTTTATTTTAAGAAGTACTACTGAAGCGATAACTGACCTTTTGTGTAACTAGCAGCTTTTGGGGAGAGCTGGGGATTTCCAAAAACATGTAAACTTTGTCCCTGCTTGAAAGAGGACTAACTGTGCATATTTAAAATGGGAAAACTCTTAGTTGGATGCATTGATGCAAGGCCTTACAGTATTCTTGGAGAAAAATTGGGGAGATTTCTTGGAGAAAAAAACAGGGGAGCCTGTTGTTGAACTTATCTTTGTTACTAAGAAAAAAAAAGCCAGGATGGCTGTGTTTTGGCTAAAATAGTGCCAGGGCCAACAGGGTCACATGAACTTGAAGGCAGTACAACAACCCTGTGCCTAAAACTTGCACTTAAAACTTGCACTTTTAAGTGGATGTTTCTGTAGAGAGAGAATCATGATTCAGAACATGGTCTAAAAAAAATCCCAAGGTGATTTTTTTAGGGAGTTAGTGCTTTATCTAAAGGAAATGGGGTAAATCTTGCATTTTGGGGAGCTTCTGCCTGAGTAGGCTTGACCTGTTAGGGAGGAAAATATCTCAGTATTCTAGAGGTCTTTGAAATGCGTGCATGTGTCTTACTGAATTCATGTCCACACGCGCTGGTAGGAGCTAAAAGTAGCAGATTTGGCTGAGATACGTTTTAGAAAGAGGCTGAAGTACAAAGCTAGTGAAGATGAAGAAAAATTCTGGTTTGGAAAGGCTGGCAAAATAATGTTTAAGATACTGCCAGCATTAGGCACTTCTACATAAGTTTCCTTGCAAGTCAATTTGATTGAGAGCAGTGAAACACTGGCACAGGTTGCCCAAAGAAGTTGTGGCTGCCCCATCCCTGGAAGTGTTCAAGGCCAGGCTGGATGGGGCTTTGAGCAACCTGCTCTAGGGAGAGGTGTCCCTGCCCATGGCAGGGGGGTTGGAACTGGATGATCTTTAAGGTCCCTTCCAACCCAAAACATTTAATGATTCTATAATTGTATTGTAAACATACAGGGAAAATCTAGCCAGACTACTTTTATGCTTTTCTGTTTTTTCTGTGAGAATTAGGAAGCATTAAATTTTATTCTGTGTTGTCATAAAATGCTTAATCTGAAGGGAGGAAGATATTGGGAGGCAGGATGTAGGTGTGTCTTGGATTTGAAAAATAGCTGTGCTGGATACTAATTTATCTCAGCTTTATATATTTTAAAAATACATTGGTAGCTTTAAACCAATATTTAGCTAACAAACTAAATAGGGTTTCTGGGCTCTTAATGAAGCACCTCAATTCTATCTTTGTTTTAACAAGTACTTTATCATAATAATCTTATTTTACCTGTTCTCTCCTGATTAGGAATGTTTCTTTTGTCTGAAACACTTAACTGGGAGAGGCAGCAAAGGGAAAGTGATTTGGGTCACAGGGAAGTGATGCTGTAGTAACTTTAGGACGGAGAGGAAATGAAACATTCTGAGTTGTTTTCAGTTGGGATGCTGAAACTTTTGCTTGTGTTGGAAGTGCTGTGATAAAGTTTGTGTGCAGTATTACACCTTCTGATGTAAATACTGTACAATAGTTAAGGACATGCAGTGACTTTGTTAGTTGCTAGACTAACGCATAAAATAAGAAAATCTTTATAAAGCCAAAATAAGAATAAAGTACTTTGACAATCATTATTTTTTTTAAAGACGATTAAATATCCCTTTTGGTTTTCAAAATAACAGTATTTATAATGTGAAAACAAATGGATTTCCTTATTTGAGTTCAGTGAATTACTTAAAATGTCAGGATTTTTCTTCTAATTCTGTTTTTTGCTATATTTTCTAATCTGCTCTTGATGCTCTCCATATCTGTGTGTTCTCTGAAGTATTGCTGCTTAGGTGTTTTTTTTTCAGTGAGCATGTCTTGTTTCCACATGCTGGCAGCAATATAAAACTCTCCAGATACAACTATTTATAATGTAGTCAGCAGTGATGCAGTACTCTCAGAATACAGCATGTGAGCTGATTTATACTCTCGCTTTTTTTAGTAACAAGGCTAGAATGCATCCCCTGGAAAGACGTCTGATACTGAGTTTTTCCTCTTGAAAACATAATTTTCAACTAATGGGAACAAGAACACAGCATCCCCAGGCAATTTGTTTATTCCACTGATCTCTGCATATTGGGAAACTTAAGTATGCTTAAATATAACTGCATTTCCCCACAGCATCTGTGTTTCACTTAGTGATAAATAGTCTAATTATACCAAAGTACAGCTAGTAAATTCTGTTACAGCAGGTAGAAGAGGAATGTGTCGTGTGTTTATTACACATTGTTAAAGCCAGTTGCAGGTTTTTATACTTTTGAGAGATATAACAAATAATAACAAACACAATATAATTAAGTGTAATTTTAAAAAAAATCATACAACCGAAGCCCGTGATTTTCCTATATAGGTACATTTTCTGAAGTAGTTAAACCTTTCTAACAGCAATAGTCCTTTCTCTAGAGGGAATGTATTTTTTGCGTGATCATAGGATCATAGAACAATTAGAGTTGGAAGGGACCTGAAAGATCATCAAGTTTCAACCCCCCTGCCATGGGCAGGGACACCTCCCACTAGAGCAGGTTGCTCAAAACCCCATCCAACCTGGCCTTAAACACTTCCAGGGATGGGGCATCCACGGCTTCAATGGACAACCTGTTCCAGTGCCTCACCACCCTCACAGGAAAGAATTTCTTCCTACTATCTNTGTCCTTTGCCCAACCTGTATTTGTGCCTGGGAATACTGCATTCACTGAAGTTCTGTTGAGTGGCTAATTCCTTCAAAGCCAAGAAATTGAATGGGAGATGAGAAAACAAATTTTTTCTCTTGATTTATAAGCAACAACAACAACAAAAAAAAAACAACACCAAAAAACAAAACAAAACCACAAAAAGGATTGGGAGAGGGCAAAACTCTTCTTCTTTGAGAGAATAAGATTGCAACCAGTCTCTTTCTAGAAGTCCCAACAGGCTAGTTTCTCAAAATTTTTCTAGTAGTGTGGGGGTGTGTGTGTATACATTAAATTTGTATGCAGGTGTATTCTGCAAAATGTTTTTCTCATTTTCCTCCTAACTAGCACCGTTTACCTGCTAGTCTTTCCAAGATTTTAGTGCATATCTATCCTTTGTTTCAAACTGAAACCATCACAATTTTGCATCTTTATCTTTAGGAATCTTTGTGGTGCTGCTCTGTTTACCTAGTGTCCTCAATTCCAGCATTTTTGGCCTGCTTGCTTCCTATCTTCCTGGTATTGTCTTTTGGGGCAGTTTGACACTGTAATACTTCTCTTACTTGCATATATCCGTAACACTCTGTGGGGATTTAAGTATCAAGTGGTCTGAAGTACAGCTTAAAATCAGTCATCTAATTCATCTAATTTGTAGCCTTGGTTCTCAGTGTCCCTTATGAACTTTTTCCCTATCCAAAAAATTCCTTTGCTCTTAAATTCTTTATTTGAATGAGCGTAATTCTCCTCTTTTCCTTTCTTTTTCTTTTTCTTTTTTTCTTCCCCCCCCCCTTCTTTTTTTCCTTTTTCTCCTGACTGGCTTTTGAATCTTCCTCCCCCACCTCCACAGGACTATATCCAGTAAGACTTAAAAAATATATATTATGAAATCCTCTCTCTCTCTTTACCTACACTTAATAATAAAACCTGTAATTATGTTTAGGATACTTTTTTTTTCTTCTTCTCTAGCTTTGCTGGCAGGACTGAAAATTTTGCCACTGAATATTTGTAGAGGGTAGGCAAATGTGGGTTTTTTTATCAGTCCATGGTGTTGAGCAATGATGTTCACCATCAGTCTCACGTAGTGATGAGATGGGGATGTAGCAGTGAGGTAGCAGTATTGGAAAAAATTCCTCTTGGCTTTTCTCTCCCTGCAGAATCTGACAAGGACGAAGCAGCAGCTGAAGATGGGAAGCAGGGGTTCAGTATCGTTCCCAAACAGGTCACCTCTGCCCTGAGTTCGCTGGCGGCCAACTACGGCAGCGCGTCCGACAGCGAGCCTGAAGGTATGTAGGAGTGTGGCCTCTGCCCTTCTCCTCTCCCCTTCTGCCCTGTGTCACTGTGCTGGTGTGGACTGCAAGCAATGACAAGATCCCATCACAAATTACCCTTCTTTGGGAAGGGTGGAGGGCATTTTGTACTTGTCCAGGTCCCATTTCTTTTTATAAATGCAGCTTTTGTAGGAGTGGTAGCTCAGTGGTAGCTCTTCACGGCTGTGTCCTCATCTGCATATTATTAGTGCCAGACAGAACCTCCATGGTACTTGGAAAAGCTTATTCTCAAGAAATTCTAAGAAATCAAAGGTGTTGCAGAAGAAAATTCAACACGTAAGGCATGGCTAATATTTAGCAAAGATGCTAATGTAGTGACAGTTCAGTGGCTATATCTCCAGAACACTTGGCTGTGGAAACGCCTTTAGGTTTCTTGCCTGTCTACAAGTGCTGTAATTCAGAGCTCTCTTGTACCTGTTGATTTTCAGGCTTCTACAAGTAAATATATATGCCTATAAATACTTAAAGGGTGGGTGTCAAGAAGATGGGACCAGTTTTTTTTCAGTGGTGCCCAGTGACAGCACAAGAGGAAATGGGCACAAACTTGGCCATAAGAAGCTCCATCTAAACACCAGGAGGAACTTCACTTTGAGGGTGGCAGAGCACTGGAACAGGCTGCCCGGAGAGGTGATGGAGTCTCCGTCTCTGGAGACATTCAAAACCTGACTGGACATGTTCCTGTGCAACCTGCTCTAGGTGGACCTGCTTTGGCAGGGAGGGTTGGACAAGATGATGTCTAGAGATCATTTCCAACCCCATATCATTCTGTGATTCTGTAAAGAAACAAGCTTGTGCTCAGGGATGCTTATGTGGTCCATGTGCAAATCCTTTCCAGTTTGGTCTCAGTCACAGTGCATACTGGTACTCATGTAAGTCATGCATAAACAGGCTGGGAGGAGTGAAAGGATATGCCATTATTCTGCTCCTCGTGTTTCCCTGTTCCTTCCTTCTCCTTGCTCTCAAGCACTAACTGTTGTTACTGGGTGAGCCATCATATTTTCCCAGTATAGTGGTAGCTCCCAGTCTCCGGGAAGCACCTGGACAGAGCATGGCAGCCAACCAGTGCACAGGGGCGGCCTTGTCCTCTTGGCCTGTGCCACACCTAATGCCTTTTTATTTTTTGTCCTACTCTAGCCCTACACTGTACTTTAGAAAACCTTAGGCAAGAGCTTCCTGAAAGATTGAGGGTTTTTTTTGCCTCCTCTCTTTGCTTGCCTTTTCTCAGCAGCATGTCCTGGGTTGAAGGTGGGCCATATAGTGTCTTCAGTTAGGGTGTGTGACATTTAATTTCCCAAGCCTTTTTTTCCCATAGTTGGAGGGGGAAAAAAAGCAGCTTGTCTTCAGTCTCTCTTCAAATCATGTTTGAATAGTGTCAGAAAAAAG
>VXBW01006026.1:0-10973 GCA_013400375.1 Thinocorus orbignyianus
AAGCAGCTGCTTTCCATTATAAGGTTTTTGCATCTTCCCTGAAGTATTCTGGTAATTCTCTCTGCTGGAAATACAGTGACTCTGGAATAGACAATGTTTCCTTTTATAGGAATCAAAACTCCTATGGCTCAAAATCACCGAAGGGGAAAAGAATACAACATGAGGAAGAATCTGACCTTCTATTCTCAAGCAGAACATGCTGAGTTTAGAATGAATTTCTGCCCTTATGCTGTGTTCACCTCAACTATAATTAAAGTTAAAAAAAAGAGGTTGTTTTGGCCAAACCGTCAGGGAAACCAACATCCAAGAAAAAGGTAGGTAAGATGCCTTCAGACTACAAAAGCTACTTCTCGCTAGACAAATATGAAATCCCAGTAAACCAATATATAGTTTCTCACACCTTCCTCCAGGAGAATGCTCCAGCATCACCACCCCAGGGAGATAATTACCAGGGAAAGAGGTGAGCAACAGCATGGGATCACAGGGACCTCCTGGTGGGAGGAGAACTGATGTGCCACCAGGAACTGACACTCTCTCTGCTGTAGAAGGAACGCCTAGACGTGTGTAACAGACCATAATCACTGCTGCTGAAAGAGAGTTCAGCCCGTATACCTTTTCATTTTTGGAGCTATCTTTTTCCTTAGCCAGCAGAGGAGATGAATTTAGTTTACAGATGAATATTAACACTTTAATGGGATAGGGGATCACATCCTAGGTGAAGGATTTCTGAGAAGGAAAAATCTACTTATCCTCTGTAATAGAGCCAAGCATCTCCAATCTCACCACTACAGGAGAAGATGCCTGCATCTGTTTTCATTTTATTTTCTGAGATTTGTCTAATGTCAGCAGGTATCGTATGAGTTTCATACACTACCAGTAAGGGTTTACTGTGAAATATGCAGTGCCATGCTATTCTAAGGCTGGTAACCGTCCCAGACACTCTAAAAAGCATTAAATTTCAGTGAACGCACACATCTCCTAAGCTCCTACAAAAACAGCAGCATATTTACAACCAGCACCACAAACCATCAAGACTTAAATGGCACATGGCAACAAGGGATGATATTTTATATTTTATTTTATATCAGAGAGCACGAGCATGCATGATGAGATTAAGAGAGAGAAAATTCTTCATATTCTTCTCTACTCCACTTTAGGCATATTCTTGTCTTTTCCTAATGAGCACAGCTGAGTATAGGATGTAGAGCTCCCCTAAAAGAGGGCAAAAAGGCAGGTTTGTGCCCAGCCTCATAACATACCAGTATGTGTGTGGTGGTTCTGACCACGAGCAAAATCCTATGCTAAAAGTGTTGTCAGAAAGTAGCTTCTTCCAATATACACTCCTCTGAAAAGGCTTTTGAGCAAATAATTTTCTCAAGCAGCAAAGAGAATGGGGGAGGTTTCCCACAGAATGGCCCACTGAGACCTCTGCCCTGGGATACTGGGGCTCTTCCCGAATCCCCGTTCCGTGAATCTGTCTTTTAATGGGATATAAAAGCTCCTCCGATGTGCTTTGTTGTCTTGAAGGATTTGCTAAGCAGAGTGTTTGAGAGGACTGGGGGTGAGGTGGTGGGGAAGTTGGTTTGCCTAACTGGAGTAAAAACATAGAGCTGAATTCTGAATGCTGCCTGCAGATAAATTTGAAACGCTTCCAAAGAAAGTTAAAACATTGAAAGCTCATTTAAAACCAGTTTTGATCTCTTGTTTCACACTAATGAATTTAAATCTCTGAAAAGCAGGATTTTATTCCTTTCTTGCTCGCTTTGGTTTTGTTCAGCTGCTGGTACAGCTGTAGGGAATTTTGTGGGAGAAATCCTTTGAGAGATATAGCATCTGCTCAGGAGTTTGTCCTCTCACTCACAGAAACACTCCTTGCATTTCTGCCCCAAGTCCATGTGTGTCCAACAAAGTGCCCTTGTTAAGCTTTCCAGGTCAATTGATGCTCCTCCTTTTCAGGTGTAAGGAATATGACATTTTGAGAGGCAGGCCTTTTGGGGCAAAACCTGCTGCAGGGAGGGTCAGTGTGTTTAGGTCAAGATGCTGAATTCTGACTAGAAGTAAGGACTATAGAAATAAAGCTCTCTGTAGTAGAGAAGTAGAATATTCAGATGACTCAGGGACTGCACTGAGCTCAGAACAGGAGACTAAATATCCTCAGTTAACAGAAGGTTCCACTCTAAGCCATCAAGACTGATCAAATATGGGCAACAGCCACGGGAAGGAGTAGAAAGCAGTATCTCTAACATATATATGCTGTTGAGGAAAAGTAAATGGATTTGTCCAAAAAAAACCCCCAAAAACCAACCCCCAAACCTCTCAAATCAACATGTCTGTTACTGATTCCTTCATACTACACTACATCCTTTAAAACACATTGGCTGCCAGTGAAATGGAAGTAAATCCCACCCCACCTCCCACTCCAAGACTTTGTTTCCTAAAAATAGAAATTGAGGAGATTGTCTTGCAATTCTTCAGGCCTATTTTTCTTTCCACCAAAAGAGGAAGAAACCCCACCGATGTGCTGTTACAGACACAGCTTGACTGAAACTATCCCTTTTTGAGTTGTAATGTAACTGATTTTCATCATCTTTTCTTATTTTTCCACTTCTACCCACTAGTGAACATCCCACAAAGTCAGGCAGGAAAGCTTAGATCTCCCCCCACAAAAGATGGCATGTAGCTAAAGATACAGCACCATTCTGATCCAAATCTCCAAAACTGACAGCATCAAAGTCTCACACACATGAAATAATAAAACACTTGCAAATTTCTGCTCTAAAATCCTCAGAGACTAATCGGATGCTTCCCTTTTATTTCAGCATCTTTCGTTCCAAAGGTGCATAATCATAGTGCTGTTCCTATTGACCACCTATAATGTTCTGGACACTTGATGTTGAAAATCAGAGCCACTCCCCTTCCTTCTTGCTGAATATCCATAAATTGGAAGCTTGGAGGGCTTTTTTATTATATATGCAGCCACACAGAGGCTCTATGAGTATGATTTTCTTAAGCATCCCTCTTTGAAAGTCCCCAAACAGGAGCTTCAGTAAAATGAAACTGAAAACCCGTGATGGGAAGTGCTATTAGATATAGTTGTTCCAACCACATAAAACGTTGGGAAGTTCTCTAAAAGGCCTGTAATTCCTGTCATATTTCACTGTTTGACACTTGCAGGTAACTGAAGTGTTGAGAGGTCACTGTCTGTGGCTCAAATTAGATTGTAAAAGGAGAATGAATTCTGCATTTAAACACACACAGACTACCTTCAGCATCAAACAGAAAGATGTGAGGAGTACGTTAATCACACAGCACTATTTTTTAGGGAGAAGTCTACAGACGTGGTTGGCACATTCCAGCTTTAAACTGAAATGCCATTGTGAAATTAGAGAAGTATTATCTTTATATGGATTCTTTCAAAACCACTTGATGTCGGTGAAAGTTCTCACTCGGAGTCATGCACCTCTGGCTTTGGAAAAGTCCCTTTTTTCCTCTTCCAGAGTCAGTGTCCTTAGAAAGGCTGTACTGAAAATATAAATCTCTGTCTTGGAAAGAAATTGATAAAGCTTCAAAACAAAAAGGAAAATCTAGCATAACATTTCTGCAAACTATATTAGGCAAGAAATGCAATGTTTGTTCACTACTTCATCCCTTACTCTTCAGTGCTTAAATTAGGGGCCTCCTGAATGCAGCTCAATGGCAAATCTCTCCCTTCCTACATGGGTGGCTCAGTCAGGGTGTCCAACAGATGGGCAGCTGGTCAGCCCCATCTCTAGAGAATTGTTTTTCTACCCTCTGCTCCCACACTCAATGAGCTAGCCTATCCCAGTGATATTAGATGTGGCTTTATCATCGCACAGGCTTCAAATGCTAGATAAATCAGTCATGAGGACAGCAATTTTCAGTGTAAAGTGAAGTGGAACCCACTGCTCTATCACTAATATCATTTCACCTGTAGAAATCTTTGCATGGAAGAAAGGTCTAAGCAAAAGAGACCTTGCCACCCAGGATTTATCTCCCTTTATCCAGGACAGCACACCTTCTGCATATGTTCCTTGGTTACTCAGTGAGGCTTTACACTTCCTAAACTTCCTCAAGAGCTTTGTGATGATGCCTTGTATTACCACATTTACATTTAGAAATAGCTGGTGCAACAAAACTCTGTGGGCAGAGAAATGAATAAATAAGATTATCACTCAGAGTAATGTAATTGTATTGAGTGTTTTTTTCCCCCTTTATTTGAGTATTCTTTTGCTGCAGCTTATACTAGTCATTTCCACCTGCCTATAAAGACTGAGAGAAGTGTTTTGCCTCTGAATTATCATCTAATTCTAGTCTTTTTGAGACTTCCAGTCTGGAGAGTATCATGAACTGGCATTCTAGCACCTTGCATCCTGTAAAGGATAGTCATTCTGCTGGCACATACAGATTCTATCTGTCATGTCAAAACAGTTTCTCTGTCTTGCTGTACCTCCTGCATATTTATATCAAGCCTTGTCTTACTGAGAATTGAAAACAAGACAGCAGGAGAGAAGATGAAAACATTCCAAAAAATATACATATGCACTTTTTTCCCCCTCCAAGAAATTTCAACACAACCTTTCAATGTAGTCCAGTAATAAAATTCTGTATACCAAATATGAACTATTCATGGATTCAAGTTAAACATTTACAGAGAAAGGCCATCTACTCCTTCTCCTTTTCTACTGGAATGAAAAGAAATTGTATCAAGAACCGTTTTAGCATATTTGTCTTTAAAATACTAATTTACCCCTATTATTTTTCATTAGCTCTCCTTGACTATGACCTTGAAAATCCAGAGGTTAAACTACAGTCAGTTCATGCCATTTATTCTCCTACACATCTGAAATATTTTGCTGCAGAAAAGCACGTGATTACAGGATACCTACCAGATGGGTAATTTTATTACAATGCAGTAGGGAATGGCGCTGAAGTAGACTGTTGGAAATGTATGCTAATGTTTTTCCAGAAATGCCATTGCAACTGAGACTGGCCCATTTCATGTATCTGGAGTGTCACTGGTAGTAATGTAATGAAGCGACATTTAACAGGGCATAAAACAGGTACTGCTTTTGTCTGGTACATATGAGGAAGCAATGAGCACATCATCAAAAGTGGAAACTCTCACCAAACTGTAATCTC
Source organism: Thinocorus orbignyianus (assembly GCA_013400375.1). Taxonomy (NCBI): domain Eukaryota; kingdom Metazoa; phylum Chordata; class Aves; order Ciconiiformes; family Thinocoridae; genus Thinocorus; species Thinocorus orbignyianus. The sequence goes on from VXBW01006026.1 coordinate 5,161, forward strand.
AAAAAACTGTAATGATTCAAAATGGAGTCTTTTATTTCATTCTTCAATACAAGGGAAAGAACTGGAATTGTATTTTGTGATTATTGTACACAATCCACTCTCTTGTTACTGCTGAGATTAGGTTGTTTTGGTTGCCTCGGTGTTTTCACTATGAGTTAGTAATTCCTAATGCTCAGAATTTTTTTTTTTTTTTCTAAATAGTTAATTTTGTTAGTTTTACTATCAATCATGTAAGAATTTCTGAGATCACCATCATAACGCCAGATGCCAGTGAGGAATCAGGTCTCCATTGCAATGGAAAGTGTATTTATCCAAGTACGTCTTCAATGGACACCTTCTCACCCCTTAGGATATTTAAACTAGAGAGGCTTAAACTTCTGGTTTTATCTTGTCATATTGAAGTTCCCAACTCTAACCCATGGCTGGAACCCAGCAGAAACTGCTCCTCATGCTGGGGACTGGACTGTCAGTTTCAGGGGGGTAGGAGCAAAGGTGAGGCAGAGCACTCATGAGGCAAACCCATTGCCTAGATACTCACATAAAGATGTTTCACTGTGGTTAAGAGAAAATTATCATTCCCAAGAAACCCTTTTCAGCTGCCTGTTAATCTATGGTGTGAATTACTCTATATTTCCTCTTCTGAGTGCTCCTCAGTGACATTTTTCTGGCTTTCTCTGCTTTTCTCTGTGGCTCCCAAAAGCCTGTTTTAGGAACAGATCTAACAGCAGAGGCTTTAACTCAAGCACTCAGTTTTAGCAATCAGTCTGAGCTCTTACAGTGACACATACAGCAAAACATGAAAACAGAAAATTCTGGCTTTTATGTCCTTCTTGTTCTCTCAGTCTTTGTAAGATGACCTCCTCTAAATGCCAGTGGTTATTTTTCCAGTGTATTTATAAGGTTCATTGCTGATAAATATCGGTCAGTTTGTATATCAACACTTCTGTCTCACAGTCCTCTTACCTGGGAAATGATAAACTCCTGCCCAAAGTAAAAATATGAAGTGAGAGGGTAAAAAGATGTAGACTTTAAGAAAATAATACAAATATTCTCAGATCTGCTGATTGTTTCTATATCCACCTTCACTCCGAGTTATATTTAAAAGTTATTTTCCTTCTTCTCATATCACAAATCAGCCAAAATTTCCCATGATCATCATGGATTTTCAGCACACTTTGTTTTGTGCAAAGATTCAACCCTTATCTTTCAGAAAAACCTTAAAATTTTGAAGTAACCGGTGACACCATAGCAATTGCCAGCTTATTCCTCTCTCTTCAGCCATCTAGACTCAGGATCTCTGCAATTTCCCCTCCAAGCTTTGCAGGGAAGTGAGTGGTGTTACCCCCTGACTGCTCTGTCACTCACTGGACTTGGTTTACTGTGACTGACCAGTAAACCTCTAAAAAGGAAGGTGGCTAAATGGAGGTTGGCAAAGGTGATACACCCATGAAGTTCAGGGTTGCAGGTTTTTGAAGGGTCATTTTGTAATCTAATGGTTGGTATGAATTCCTTGTCCTGCAAGACTGAACTTACCCTGAGCTCACTGAGCAAAGATGGAGCCATTCCAGAACTTCTCAGGATGAAACCAACCATGAAAGTACTGTGCCTGTATATGGAATGTTCATTTTTCTATGTGATTACTTTCCTTGTCTAGCCTTACAGAAAAATTAGCCTGTTGAAAAACAGTTCCTGTAATTGAACTGAAAGCCTGCTAGGTAAAATCTATTCCAAAGTATAAGGTAAATAAAGTTATATATAAAGAAAGCATCAGTACTGCCAGTGAGCCTTTATGTTACTAATCCAAATGCTTTCTATGGGTGGGAGAAATTCCTGTGGTCTTTTTTTTCAGTCCTACAACTGCAAAGAATACTATAAAGCAAATTACAACAGATAATTTCAACTCATGCAAAAAAAGATGAGCAAAATAGCAGAAATAGTTACATTTGAGCTGCATTTCCAAAGCAGATAGCTTAGTTTAATGCTTAAAGAAAGAGAAGGGGGAAGGAGAGGATCTGTATGTTGAAAAAAAAGTCATAATGGAACTCCGTAAATTCATTTTGTTCCTCCCCCAGATGTGTATTCTCATATCCAAAACATATTGGAGATTAAAGTCAAAATTTCAAGTGTTCTTATTTCAATCAGCTGTCTTGAACCATACATTTATTTGTTATTATTGTCTGGCTTCAAAAATATCTGAAAGAATAAGCAGAAAATCTGCACATTCATAATTAAACATCCCTGAGTAAGCCTGATTTTCCAGATGATTCAGAAAACCATTTGTTGTCTTTTTTTCTCTCTTTAAAAAACCAAAAAGCCAGATGAACTCATACCTTCAGTTAGTTGTCTAAAGGCAAAAAGGTTCAGAGGGGTCACATAGCCACTAAGTCAAAGATACCGTATTCCAAACACTTCCAGAAAGATGTTCTTGATTGTCAGATTTACCACAGAAAAAATGTCATCAAATTAAAAATGAGACAAAATGGACTCAGACAGTGCTTCACCCTCCATTAAACCACAAACGTACACTCTACCCTTCTCATAAACAGAAACAGGGAAACACTGACAACGTTGGTTTGGGTAAAAATGACATGGAAAACTAGCACTACCAGCCATCTCTCCTAGATGAGAGTAGTTAATGTTGCATCACAGCAACACAAATTCTGTGCTATTCTGTATTTAAGTCCCTAGCCATCATATTGATTTATTGTATTCAGATTAAAAAGAAAAAAATACAAAATAAACATAATATTTGCCCCTAGATGAGTTACTGTGAATATAAATTTGTTTATGTGTTTGTCATCCAGTTATTTATAACAAACCGGAACGTAACATGAATTCCATGGAGAAGACTTCTTTTCACACTAATAACACTGTTACTTTATTGATTGTTTAAAATGAGTTGTAAATATTTAAAATATCTGTGGCTCAGCCACATATCTGATCATATATATATATATATTTACATTCCCTATATAAATCCAATTGTCATTTTAAAATTGTAATCCTGTGCTCAGGAAGTAAGATACATGTAAAAGAGCTAGTTGAAAATTAAATTTAAAGAAAAAGCTCTGAAAGATTCTGTACATTCAGGTGTATGAAAAGTTTGCACATTTTGTAACACACCTCTGTGAGAGAAAATGATCATTTAAGGCATCATTAACCCTGTAATACATGGTGTTTGGTGACTAATTAGAACACTCATTTGAATCCCTAATGCAGAACGAACACTGCTTTTACAAAAGGTGTCATCAGAAGATGCCATCACGAGTTCAAAGCACCATCCCCACAACACTGACCTCTCTCCAGAAAAAGCCTCCGAAAATGGATGCATCTCCTCAATGGAGTTGGAACCTGCACCAGGAAACAATTGTCCTTTCCAAGAGCATGCGTTGCAAAAGATCCTGCACTTGTCACACCAGTCGTGAAATGTCCCCATAACTACACACAAACATTGTCTGTGTCACATGCAGAGCGTGGTTTTCATCTTTCTCCTGTCCAGTGGCATCAGCAAAGGAATCACTGCTAGCTCTCCTGCTTCCCTCAACAATCAGGTCACCCTTATGACAGTCGAGAATTGAGGAGGATTAAGTTTCTTCTATCAGGTATCAAGAAGGATGAATCTCTGGCTCTGCACTGAGTAGAAACAAACATATATATGTGTGTACAGGTTTCTGTCTATTTCTCCTTGTAGGTACAAAGCCTGGTATGAGCCAGCTGTGGAGATAATTTGAAAGCAGGTATTGTCCTTCTGGCCTTTTCTGAGCAGCACGCAGGACAAACTGCGAGCCAGTCCACCCTAGGAGGTTGAAGCAGGGCTTGGGTCTCAGCTAATGAGTATTTTCATCTGCTCTGTTTTCACTGCTCGTTTTCCTGCAGACTGAGAAAGGGAGAGGCCCCTGCGTTGCTTTCTCATTTGCAACAGAATCATACTGCCTAGGTGTGTAGCAGGCAACAGCAACCTCCTGCTCCATAAAGCTTCAGATACCATCTCTTGAAGGTGATGAATATTCAGGATGCTGAAGCTCCTGCAGTTCATCAGATCTGAAAATCTGATGCTGAAAATGTGCTCTGGATGTTTGCACAATGAAAGATAGACCGGTGTCACAGGTGCAGTGCTCGGAACCACACAAGGAGAAGAAAAATAATTGGAAGCATGGAAATTAAGGTGATGTCAAACAGAAATCTATGCAAGACAACATTTACATTCATGTCTTAAGAGAGGAGGCTGAAAGATAAAATCAATTGTGAAGTCACTGAGCTGTGACCTGAAGTAACAGGATAGATCATGTTAGTATCATCTGGATCACAGTTCACATGGATTTTCCTTTTTCAAAATTAAATAATCCATGGGTATTGATTTTACGGAGCTTCCTTCACATAGAATCCAAATTGGAACCTGCTGTAACATGCCTGATCTTGTGCTGTTTATTTCAGAACAGGATACATCGCTTAGGCGAGTTCTCCTATCCATGAATCCAGAGGCAGGTCTGATGCACCACAAAGAGTGAAGAAAATTACAGCCAGACATTTTCAAAAGTGACCAAAGAAAAACTACACAGTAAACCATCACTCTCAACATGAAGGCAAATCTGAAGAAGTCTGAGACACATTTTTGTTCAGTAATTCCTGGGTTTGAAAGGGAGGGGTTCAAAAATCATGCTGCACTTTTATATCTCGATCTGGGCAACCTAATCCTCGGGTGCTTGTGAGTCATTATAACTTGTGAAAATTCTGCTCACGATTAAAAATAAATGGCATTTCTTCAAATACTATTTCTTATGCACATGTTTTCCTCAGGAGGGATACACATTCCTCCTCATGGAAGTGCAATCCAGTGCTGTGGGAAGGATTTATTTTTAGTGTTTGGTTTGTACTCACCTTTGTAATCCTCATTGTATACATTTCATTGCAATTTGATTTGCAAGTTGGTTCAGGACATTCAACACCCTTCTACCAATAAAAATGGGAGATGGTGTGTGGTACCAACTGCTCTGTGAAGGATTCTGCTGCTGTTTATGTCCCTTCAAGTCTGGCATAATCCCGTAACAGTCCCTTTGGTGTCAATGAGCATTTGACAGTAGTTGAATTTAATCAATGACAACAGCACCACTCCATTATAATTTAACAGCATGAAGTCTTAGGAGAGTATTGAAAATTACAATATACATAGTAGAAAGAGAGTAACAGAATTTATTATTTCCACATGGGTCACTTTCAACTGCCTGAGCTGTGGCCGATTGTTTTTCCGTCTCCCTTCCCTGCTACCTCTGACAGCTAATAACAAACCAGGAGAGGAGAAGGCGTGTCCTCTTTCCCCATACCTGTACAGCGATTGCTTCAATAATTCTTTTATCAAGATCTGGGCCAGAACATGCTTGTATCAGACAAACAATAATGTTCCTCTAATGAATTCTGGCAGGTTTTTGAGAACCTAAGGTTTAAAGTTTTTTTTTGCTGCAGTACAAAGTATAAAGAGAATCCTTCTTTATCACAGAGGGCTTACAATAATCAAATAAAATTCTCACCAATATTATAATCACGGCCAGAAACAGCAGACATCAACTTTGTGGGTTTTTCCCCCAAAACCTCTTAGTAAAACACTGTCTAATTCACAGTATAAAATTATACTACCTAATATTTCAAAAATCAACAGTCTAATTAACATTAACAATATTAAGCACTATTATTTGGATGATTAGCTCCTTTTGCAGCTGAATTAAAAGCACACATTTAATGGGAACAGTAAAGTGCCAACCCTCCCAACTCCCCAAACTCTCCTACCCCAGCAAAAAAAAAAAAAAAAAAAGATGAAA